>BGPR01025063.1:0-22644 GCA_013235015.1 Araneus ventricosus | reverse complement strand
GCGTTCAAGACAAATAAATGTCTTCCAGAGAATGTGCAAATTCACCACATAGTTTCAACCACGTTTGTGGAAAACATACAATAAGAAAACCAAAAAAATACAGATTTTGTGGGAAAAGCAGACTTTCCGTATTTGGGCATGAGCATAGGTGATAAAAACAAAGCCTTGAGTCCCACGCAAAGCTCGTTCCACTTGTGTAGTAGAATTAAGGCGATGGTTTCGAGATAAAAAAAACCCGCCTTTTAGGTTTGGTACACCATTGGTTTGAAGAGAGCCTAAAATCATACTGATGTCTGCTATTTTTGTACTTGCAATGTAAAAAGGTTTTAGTCTAAAGAAAAAAAGGAGATATTTTATCCTAACGTCCCATCTGCTCAACTCCCTCTCTCTTATGGACCTGGTATAGTGATTACTTGCCTTGCAGATTTATTAAAAATACTTTTTCATATAAAATTGGACCTAATGAAAACATTTTGTTAAGATATAGCCAAATAACTTTCAAATATCTTTGCAAGAGTTGTCGGATTTTGTACGAAGAAAAGTGGAAGGAAAGGGTATTTGTAGAACCTATCATCAGAAACACATGAAAAATGAAAATTCTGTGCTCAAAATGGAAACAAACGAGAGAAAAGGAAGAAATCTTTGAAACTAGTATGGATTAGCTTGTTTGAAAACGTAATGATCGGAAACTATATAGGCAAAGAAACGTAATAATCGGAAACTATATAGGCAAAGAAACGTAATAATCGGAAACTATATAGATAGAAGAAATATAGGCAAATTTCAAGATATCGGGGTGTAATATGAGCTTAGAAGTTCATTTTCTCCATTCACACATGGACTATTTGACTGGAGATTTAGATATAGTCAGTGAGGATAAAGGTGGAAATTTACATTCAGACATGAAGGAAGATGGAATATCATCATGATAGCCTTTTTCCGCTTGCCGTTGAAAACAGACTATCCCCGTCAGCTTCAGCAAAGAAAAGCAGAAAAAGAGAAAAGGCTACTGTAAGGATTTGTAACATTTTTTAAGAACTCATTTATGATTTAAATCATAAGATATCTTGGATATAAAGAGTAGATTTTTATTTATGAGAAGATGAAATTAAGAATAAATAAGCCAAATCATTCTGCTTTCAGCTATTTCCTCCAAAATATGAAACCGCTTTGTGAAATATATTACGTTAAAGAAAAAAATGGATTTCATTTTTAATTCAGCATTAAAAATAATATAAAAATCAGTTATCAAAACTAAAACAATTTTTAAAAATAATTTTTTGTCGGCATTTGTAATTTTTAATTCACAGTATGTATGTATGTTACACTCAACGATTTTAATCGCTTATTCTTGATAATAACCGACTAGCATTAATATTAACTCGATTTTTGTCCTTTAACAGTAACATATACATCTGAAGTATAACCCAAATGTAATCGAAACAGCTGGTAAATTTTATATTCCAGTGATACAGAAACAGGGGAAATCAGCGGATCGCAATTTAAGAGGATACTTTGAAAATTAATGCACAATAATACAAAGATAACCATGGGCATCTCTCCCCTCCCTTTTCTCATATCATTACACAATATAACACCTTCTTATCGGATATCTATACAAGAAACTGCATCCCTCCCTTTCCAGAGTGCGGGGACGGAGGCGGCAAGGCCTCCAAGTTCGCTACAAAGCCCTGAAGCGGAAGTGCTTCACTTCTTTGACTGTCGCGTATAGCTGAACATTCACCATTGATACATTCCAGTCCATTTTGAATGATATCGTAATTTCGAATGTATTAAATATGTAGATTGCAACATAAGCATTTATGTCATAAAATGCAAATTTGTTGTGTGGAGATTTGAAGTATTGAGAGAAAACGCTACATTGCTAAGTTGCAGAGCAAGTGTTTCGATTTAAATATAACGAATTAATTATTTTAAGAAAAATCCATTAGCACTTACTCTATTTTGAAGTAAATAGCAAGTTATGCTATTATATCCTCAGATGCGAAACTTGTTTGGCTACAATTTTCGTAAATGAAGATATAATCCCATAAATTCTGAAACGACAGCATATCTACAGATACGAATTGCAAGTTACTATAGTAACTTTATTAAAAATGATAAAATATTCAAATACTTAGTACAAAAAATAATCAGATTTTCGGAACTAATATCGAATATTACTAAATATTTTACACATGCAGTAGGTTTATGTGGTCTTATGTTTAAAAAATTTAGAAATATTTGTAACTGCTTGCGAGAAATTGAGTATTTCCTTCTTTATTGCAATTTCAAAAAATTGTGATGGGTGGTTTTTCTTTCTAAGTGACGCAATATTGATGTGTAAAAAATTTATTTAAAAAAACAGATGTATCATATTTATATTTCTATTATTGAAAAAGAAGAATGTGTGTGTGCTCTGAAGGGCAGACCGTTGAATCTAGAGCGACGAAATTTGGTATAAACATACTTTAAAGGGTAGAAAATGTGTACTTCGAGGCTATCTTTTGAAATTTTAATTAATTAAGAATTAAGTGAATTGGATGCTTTTCCTTGATAACTTCGTACATTATTAAATCACAAAAATTTATTTCGCAATCTAAAATTTCAAACATTTATCTTTTCTCTGATACCAGTTTAGCTGTCGTGAAATTGTTTTTTAGAAATCTTAACATCGTTTTCCCTAAATTTGAAATGGAGGATTCTGAGGAAAATATCGTCCTACCGAATTTCAAATAGATATAAAACTGCATACATTCAACAAATAGATAGAACTGGAATTTGAAGATGAAAAAAAATGTTAAACCTATCGTTATATCCCTGGAATCTTGAAATGATGACAATTTAAACTTTCGATTACCAGCTCAGACATAAAAGTCCAAGCTATAAATTTAATATGATGCTTCACGATTTATCGTATGTGCAGATTTGATAAAAATATTATATGCAAGATTTTTGTATTAATATAGTGGTAAAAAATTGATAAATACATTCGTGCAAAAAGAAGCTTATGTTTTTTTCTACGTCCTTTAATGGACGTTGCGAACTTGAAATCAGAAAAAAAATGAAGTCTTGCCATTTTTCCACTAGACCCTTCATGTGAGGTCTTATGTACACTCAAAAATAAAGTGCAATTCCGGTTAAACGAACTAGAGTGACATCCGTTTCGGACAAATATTTTTTTGGTTAAGCCTTGAACATTAAAGTGGAGCGAGAAACAAACGTTATCTTTCTTTTTTAAATTTCTAATAGTGCAGATATGTTCCCTTTTGACGCAAAAAATGAAAAAAAATACGCTACTCTTGCGGTGAAGCAAGTACGATAAAAATTTATAAATTTGAAAAAATTTCCTCAACTTCACCCATTTTCACTAATTTCATACATGAATTATAAAAGCCCGAAATCCCATATTTTTCATATTTTATTAAATTTTATTAATACAACAAACATTTTAGGAGGTTTAAAACGTTATGAAACTGTGATTTGATATTAAAACATTTTACAAGAGATAACATAAAATTTTAAACTGTTTTCTGATTCTAATTTACACTACCATAATGGTAAACTATAAAATTTGATAAAAAAGAAAGCGAATAAACCCCATATATCTATGAGTCCTAACAGCAGCTTTGAAATATAAGCTAAAAATTTTCCATTTGATAATTTTCACTTTAAGTGAATCCGACGGTTCTGTGTTGTGTATACATCATGAATGGGAGAAGGCTCAAAAGAATTTAAATTTCCGGAAGTATGCTAATATTTTTGTATTTACTTATGAAACAACGTATCTATTTATTCAGTGAACAGTAGACTTCATGTTAGAGGGTTTGGAGAAGTGGAGGCATCATCTGCACATTATCGGTAAATCAGCAACACAATTCTATAACATTATTTCGTCGCTTAACCAGCAACACCACCGAAATAATTTTTTGAAATTTCAAAAAGGAAGAAAATACTCAGTTTTTCGGAACCAATGACGAATATTTCTAAATATTTTTTCACATGCGGTAGGAGTATGCGGCCTTATGCGTATATCAGATGATTAAAAATTCAGACATATCTGATATTTATTCCGTAAAATTGAGTATTTCCTTCCTCTTTGAAATTTCGAAAAATTGATGTAGCTGGTGTTGCTTGTTAAGCGACGAATTCTCACCTTTGCCCTTCGTTTGCGGCAAAACAATAGAAGTACATCAAAAATATGATGGAAAAAATTTGTAGCAAATTTTTACTTCGAGAGTGCAGGTAGTCTTCAAATTTTTATAGCTAGAACAGTGCGGCTAAAACGATTGGAAAAATCTGAACACTATATGAAAGGAACCATGTATTGTCACCATTTTGAAACGTGAAAAAAATATAAATTCTCATACGTCATTTTAATGTCTTCAAGGAACATTCATACGAAATTCGAAGGAAATCGCATAGTCGGTCGTGACTGCGTAACAAACAAATTTATAATCAAACAGATGATATGACAAACAGTGGAGTAAAAATATGAACTCCCTTCACGCGATCAAATACTTTTTTCAAAATTCTTAAATAACTTTAGACAGATATTGGAAATCTTACAAACTCTTTATAGAATATTAATTATCTTTAAAATATAAATAATTAAAAAAACGCAATATTTCTATTGTTTACGAAATTTCTGACGTTTTATAATTTAATTCAGAAACAAAGCTGATATGTTGTTAAGGTCTACACTGTAGAAATTGAATTTCAAAGGATTTGATTATTGCTATAGAAATATTTGACAGAAATCCAGAAAGAATTCTTAATAGATTTAATTTTGATAATAATCTAAATTAAATCTAAATAAAAGTAATCTAATCTAAATAAAAGTAATATAGTCTACAGTAGATCTCACAGTAGTCTCAGTAAACTAAAGATTAATTGTTTGATTAATTTAATTCCCTGATAAATTCCATTCCTTAGAACAAAATAAATACTAAACAAATTATTTTATCAATAATTAGATAAAATTATTTAAGACTATTTGATGAAAGCTAACAATTCATTGAGGGAAATACAAATTATTACATTAACCTTCTGATTTTGTAACTTTTTAAAATCACAATTCATATGGAACCTTTGAAAATACCGTTTAGCCAGGCGATTTCTTATTTGTGCAAAGCTTTATTTGTATAGTATAGTCCATCTCTATAAAAGTGCTAAATCAGAACATTAGCCCTTTAAAATCGCATGATGCAGCAGAAAAGAGACTTGATTTCAAAACGCGAAAATTGCGACATACACAGTCAGAGTTTTAATATGTAGAAGCATCATTCAGCTTATGTTGGCAAACAATTTAATTGGAAAATTAACTGAATCATGCCACAATTCATGGGAAATACCACTGGGATAGTTTCCGTTTCTGGTTATTCAAACTATTGATGAAATCTGTTATGTGAAATCGGTCAAACAATCTATAATTTTAGCCAAACCCTTTATTGAAAAATAATAATAGAGTCCTCGTTTCATATTCCATCTTCTAAATGAATCTTAAATACCAGGTTCTGTGTGATATTCGAAACATCTACCCATTCTCTATTTAATGTTAGGGCCCTAACGGAAGGAAATGTTGGATGGAGCAACTTCATTTGGCCCGTCTGATTAATTGAATGTTGAAGCTTGTTGAAAACATGTTGATTAAGGAATATAAACTTAATCAACCGAGTTTGAGCGCTTCCTAAGCTGTAGAAAGCGAATAAATTCTGGCATGTTTTGGAGTGATTGAATTTAATTTTAAAATAACTGGACAAGGTGAAACGGCAGAAGTTTGCTAATGAATCAAATATTGGCTGGTAGTTTCCTTGGCGCTGTGTAGTTAAGTGGAAAGTTAACAATCAGATAAATCGTAGAAGTACCTTGTGTTGTTTTGTATTTTTTATTTATATAAAATCCTTGAGTGGTGTAGGAACGGATCAGTGCCATATAAATAACATAATATATATGAATATCATTTTATCCCATATTTTAATTGTTTAGTGTCGAAGAGTATTCCTGCTCCACAGAGAAAATAAAACCACTGAATGAGGAGAAGAATGATGCTTCCAGCACCGAGTTTGGCACCCGAACATTCGTAGGTATATAATGCAGACTTGCCATAACTTTTCTTATAGTGTTTTTAAGCTGAAAGATGAACTGCAGAGAAGGACTACACTAGTGATGTTGAAACAGAGAGTTTAGCGCTTCTTCACAGCTTAAAAATGTCTCGAGTGACTAAAATTGCAAAATAAGTCAAGAATAAAGGTTTATTAATGATAAATATAAAGATAACAGCACATGTCTTTGGCTGCAATGTGCGATTTCGCAGCATATCTGCGGAGTTCGAGGGCGTGAAACGACGAATTACGTAAGCATTAAAAATGGATTTTTATACCTGGATTTTAATTTTAATTATTATTATTATTCTAAGGTTAATATTCCTTACATAAGTAGAAAAAATCACTGAATGTTGCAAATTTCTCTGGGCGGTAAAGCGTGCAGCGACGCCAACGTCTACATCAGTCTAAAGACGCGGTTGACCTTCAGCATTTTTTTTAAATTTACGTAGCACTCATTAAAATAGCATGTTTCGCAATAAATCTGGTCTCATATCCGTATATCAATAGTATCGAAACCAGAAAAGCAAATGATGACTGCCAAAATATTATTTATTTTATTAAATTAAATAATTTATTTAATTAGATTATAATTTAATGATTATTTCACCTAAATGTTTATCAATATTGTTCATCTTTATAGTAGCCACCTTAAAGATAAAGATTTTCTGACGTTCAAGCTCTAAATGATTTTTAATTCTAAACTGACCACTCAAATCTTCAATATTGTATTGCTATTTTTGATCCATACTTAAAAAAATAAATCTTCGCGTAACAAGCAAAACCACCTACCTGAGAAAAGATATTTTTCACCATCTTAAAATACAGTTTTATATCTTTTTTAAAACCAATTTATTCTCCCTACAATTTTTTGTTTAAAATTTTGTCCCTGCTTTTAAGTATTTGAAATGTGTGAATCTGAAGGAATTTTATCGCCCTCTCCGAATTTCAAAGAAATGTCAGAACACTACATCCATTCAAATTACAGACCACACTGAAACCTGTAGATCAAAATATAATTGAACCTCATCGTTCTTTGTCTGGGCCCGCCAAATGAGGAGAACTTTGGCTCAAACTTTTGTTTACCAGCTCGGAAATAAAAGTCCAAGCTACGAATTAAAGAAACAACTAATTTGCGAATTGTAAGTGTTTTCTCAGTTTGTAAAAGTTCTATGTACACAAATTTGTTATTAATATGGTGGTACAAATTTTTTAAATACGTCCGTAAGTTCTTTATTAAAGTTCGAAATACATTATTAGGTTTACAGTAGGTACTTCAATACAGGGGATGACCACACAGACTGTCCCAAATGTAAAAATATATTACAAAATAACTGTTGAATATAAAAGAGTAATTATAGAGTCATTGGGCAGTTCGCTTTTAATTTTTTGTGCAATGAATGTAGCCCCTTCAAAGCCAAGATTGAATCGGAGGTAAATTTTAAGGATGATATAATTTTGGCACGAAATTGTGTCGATAGAAATTAAACTGAAGTATGTGCTTTCGTTTCATGAAACGAATAGCGCTTTCGTGTTCAACGTATTTTCCGACGTTTCTATAGTCCCAACTCTCCTGAAGTGAAGGTCCTAAATCTTTGGTTTTAAAAGTTTACATAAACAGGGGGGAACGCGTTCTGCTTTCATATCAGCGGATTCCTCCAAAATCAACTTGCGATGCATCAAGCGAGCTGATGTAAGAGCTGCAGAGCGATTGATACGGCAATATTAACGTCCAATAAATAAATTGTTAACTCATTTTTAATTTTTAATTGAGTAAACATAGCCATAAATTTAAACAGCCATCAATTATAGACCTCATTGATTTTTTCCGAATTGAAAAAATGATATTTTCTTACGGAAATACGAGTAAAACATTACATAAGACAAAAGTTGCTCGACGGCCAAATTTGATCCGCCATTTTGGATGGAAATACGCATGAGAATTTAAAGGGCGTATCAGGATTTGTTCTGAAACATATCTAAGAGCTAATTCTGAAAATTTCATCTAATTACGAATTACTTTCATATCGACCCCCTTCTTGGCCTAAATGTATTGGAGTAATTAGTGTTCAACGTGCTCTTCGTCGTTGCTATGGACGCAACCTCCTGATGTTAAGGTTTTTAAAGCTTCAGAATTAAAAGCTTTTTTTTTGAAACAGACAGCGTTTCTGACTTAGACTTAAATCTATTCATAATAGTACAATAGTGTTTTGGGAAAGGAAAAAATTATGACGCTTTCCGTGGTATTTTTTAAACGCTTACAGCTCCGCAACCAAATAACATATAGAGCTGGGTTTAGTTTCTTTTACCATAGAAAGGTTGACATTGAAGATTGCAAAAATAATTTTAGAATTGGGAATTACGATTTAGTCACAGTTGAAAAGCAACTGTGACTAAAATGTGACTTCAACTGTGACTGTGTTTCAATGAAAATCATTAAATATTTTGATGATTTATATATATTTGATGACATCACAGCGACCGATGCTCGCGCACGGCGACTATCCATGTAAATTTGGCAATTCATTCATCAATCTTACGTTCACGCAAAATATTACTCAGGAATTGTTGAATTACATCGAAATTCATGGTGAAGTTAAACGCTTGTAGCTTCGCAACCAAACAACATAGAGAGTTCGATTTAGTTTCATTCAACAGAGAAAGGTATACATTGCAGAATTCAAAAATAATTTTAAAATTTTTGATTATAGTTTAGTCACAGTCGAGTTGCAAATTGGTGGAAATCACGAAGAATTTCGTTTACGTCACAGTGACCGATGCGCGATCACGCATCGGTTCTAAAGGGCATATTAAATGAATTTTAACAGATTAGTATTTAATTCATTTCAGATGAATTAATTCATTCAGATATATTCATGTAACAAAGGAAGTTCGTAGAGCATAGGTCATAGTTCAAAGTCACATAGAGCTACTTTAGTCACAGAAAGTCACAGTTGAGTAATCGATTAATTCACTGTCCTTTCTTAATTATTATTAAAAATTATTTATTTAATTAAGGTGTCTTTTCCATCTTTTTAATTGAGTTGAGTTGGTTTTAGTTTCATTTAACACAGAAAGTTTAAACAGCATAGGTCAAAGTCACATAGAGCTACTTTAGTCACATAGAACAACTTTAATAACAGAAAATTGTAGTTGAGTAAGGTAAGTAAGTATACGCCCCTCACTCCCAGCGACTGTTTCGCAGAGACAGCCTCCCGACGATTTTTTTTATATTTCCAAAGCTGACAGGCTTAGTTTGAGCGAAACAACTGTTGAAAGCTTTCGGTTTCCATATCAGCAGAGTTCTACAAAATAAGAACGTCATACGTCACTCTAACACTGCATACGCTGCAAACAATTGTAATTGAAATTCTTCATAAAAGGTTAAGGTTGTATGCAATTAAAGTGCAAATACTTCAGGCCCGCAAACAAATAATTCCCCGAGACTTTCAGAATTAGCAATCTCATAATTGAAAATCTTGAACAGAAATGCTATGTCAAAAACAATTACTTAAACTTACTTCCGAGGAATCATCATACATGCCGAAAAGCAAATAAACATTATGCCCGTATCTGGAGAACAGAAAATCCAAATTTTTCTACACGGGCAGTGAAAGACAATCTTTAAGTCAATGCTTGATGAGGCCTCGTGCATAATGTGTTAGCGGAAAAAATATTTCCACTAACATTCGCTTAGTTTTGTTGGAGATGTTCATTCATGTCAATTAAAATACTTTCAACTATGGAATTATTTATCAACAAGATGGAGTACATTATCAAGTGGGTTCGTTAGTTCTTAAGTTCCTTCATGAAGATTTTTAGAGCCGTTGATTTGGAAGTGGTGGGAAAACACCATGATCTCCACAATCTCCTAAAATTAATCTTCTGGGTTTTTTTCCTTCTGAGGCTATATAAAGGACACAGTTTTCACCACAATAGTTGTTGCCGTTGAAGAATTATAGTCTATGATAAAAGGTGTCATATGTACCGTTATATACGACGTGTTAAAGAACACTGAAGAAGAACTAGAATACCGCTATGACATTTTTCGAGATAACAAGTTTGCACACGTTGAAATTCACTGAAGTACGTGTTCCTATTAAAACTTCATACTATTACGATGAAATTAATCTCACATATGTCAAATTGTATTTTCGGACAATAAATTTTTAAAATCTGGGAAAGAGTTTGTGTTCCCCTTGTATACTTAGTAATAGTTTAAAGAATATGAAATACTCTATAAAAAAACTCAGTATTTTGGTATGTTATGCATTCTAATGTTTTCGAGCAGTAATGTCTCGCGATCTTTTCATTAGAGTGAAGACAGCTGGCGCTAAAATTACTAACCTTGTTCTTTGCTGTAATTATTCTTAAAAGTGTACTATTCTGTCACAGCAGGTACAAAGGTCAATTTTAATTTTAATATTATAAAAAGAAAGAAATTTCAATGCTGTAGTAAGTTTTTCAAAGATGTATCAAACTCTTAACTTAGGATTACCTCAATTGCTCTAAAACTATGGCAATGAGTCGAACTATTGTCCACGGTCCTTCGGTGAAGATAGCATTTGCTGGAAGAGTCACATTTCAATTCAACACTGTGTCTACAATTTCTTAGTCGCCCGAGACAACCCATTGATCCATCTAGCATGCCTCTTTGTCTCCTCATCGAGGATTTCATTTAAAAATTTCTCCCAAGACTGGTTGTTAGTGTAGCTGCATTTAGAGTGGGGAGTAGGTGGCGGGGCTATTAACTCGAGTCGAGCTTGCAACTCTTGGCTATCTGTAGCCCAGCTCGCTCTGGCCTCTGCCATTTATATCGTGCAGTAAATTACGTATTTTGGAGATGTGCTATTTCAGCGGCACTTTGTATAACCCGGGTTTTCGTCCACTTGAATTTTGGTAACCGGAGTTTGACTATAATTCAAAATTAAATAAATAGAACAGCATATTAGTTGAGTAGGAACATGATTATGGTACTAATAAAAAAGTGTACGTAAATAAATTTTTCGTAATTTGAATAGCATCACAAAGGAATTATGTTATGAACTTTATGAATCTGAATCTGAAACTTTGCTTTCTACTTTATAAATATGAAACGATATTTATCATCATGTTCTTGAATTAAAAGTTACGATGTAGGGAAACCCCGATAATAATTTGTGGATTTCCTGCATATAATCGTTCTTAAAACGCAAAGAATACTTCAGAACAAAATCCTAGACACTTCACATTATGCCACTTATTACAATATTCCTATTTAAGGCATTTTAATATATCGAAAATATAGTTCTATATACTATCGCAATTTTTGAAACACTAATTCAAGCATTCTTTGACTATCCAAGTTGCTAAATTATCCTCTCATCCTTCAACTCAATATTGTATTCATCAGGACATGACAAAGACAACCACCACCAGTTAAAAAATACCAAGGAAAAAGTGATATGTCCTCTCTCTATTCCTTTTATTCTATAACTTTCTTTCTGTTTTTTTACTTATATAGGTATGAATGAGTTAGTGAAAGCTTGAATGAAAGAAGCGAAAGATTATGAGTGAAAGGGATATGTTATTGTATGTAACTAATAAATGTTCCCTTGCAACAGAAAAATTTACATTTTAGATAAATCAATTAATTAGGTTTAAATCAATTCTTTTAAGACACGGCTATCAAAAGTACTAATTAAGTTTCGGAGATCGTGAACTAGGAATCCGTGCGCTCCTGGAAATAAATCATCGCTGGTGTGTGTAACTATCCAAATCTAATTTATGGTTTCCAAAATTACCCCGAATCGAATTGCTTTCGTAAGTTCAAAACGCATTCAAACTTGAGACCCTGAACCTTAATCAGGGCCGTTTTAAGTAGCTTCTATATTCAATTAATCAGACGAGGCACTGGAGTTGGTCCTTCCAACACTTCCTTAAATTAGGGCACTTCTCTTAAATAGTGAGAGGGGAGATGGTCGGAATATTACCCGAAGCCTGATATTTAAGACACAATTAGATGCCAGAACAGAAGAAGTGGTTGTATTAACGTGTAATAATAAAGGGTCTGGCTGGAAATTATGGATACGTTGATCAAATCCCAATATTTTCGTCAATAATTTAAATCACAAGTTGCGAAATCAGTCGCTGTGGCTTGTGTTATCAGTAGCAGCGAGTTTCAGACAAATTTTCAATTAAAATATATTGCAATATAAACCTACTGATCCACACATGAATATATTGTCTCTGCTCAATCTTTCTATCTTGGGAACTGGGAGCATCTATCAATCGAAATTTCTTATCACGTCAACGACTCAAAGGACAAAAATATCCTCACTCTTCTCCAAATAGTGTCTCTCTGGCATTCAATCAATTGTAAAAAAAATAGAACTATACATGATCTACTCGATAGCAGAGAAAGATGGTATTTAAAATCTATTTACAGATTCTGTTCAGGGAGTTAAATGAATAGAAAATGTCCTCCGGTAATATAATAGCATGACCTGCCAGGTCAAAAGTCGACAGTTCTACTGTAATATTAAAGTGATCTCAAATCAGAAGCTGCGTGTGGGGGACATGGCTGTCAAATTAGGTTTCTGGCAGTGGCATGGAGGTTTCCCGATGAATGAGAGTAAGGAATTCATATTCCTGCTTCAGAATGCTGAAATTTCCGCCTTACCCGTTAACTGAGAAGAGAGGTCGGTCCAAAGTATGTTGAATTATTGCTAAGTTGTGCAGCACAGATGAGAGAGAATTAGAGATGGCAAACGCGCTGAAGAACTGTAAGTTCCGGCAAAGTGTAACCATTCTATTATTACCAGTTTTCAGTAAACTAAGATTGAACATTCGAATTTTTAACATTGGCCGCGGGGGGCTGGCGGTAAGGTACCGACCTCTGGACAGGAGGTTTCCAGGTTCTAAACCCGATTTCATTGAACAATCACCATGCAAGCGCAATTGCTGCACGCTAAATCCGCTGGGAACAAATGTACTCTCGCTGGTGTGACCCGGAAGTTTGGAGAGGGAAGTGCCGGCTCTGGTTTCGTCGTCGTCAATCGACCACGGTTCTAAATTGCGAGGTACTTCCAAAAATAGCCCTCGTGTTTTAGAGAAACGGGACATAAATATAACTAAACTGGAAACTCGAATTTTCATCATGGTTCATTATAAAGAAGACTTTTGAGGTGGAGAATTTACCGAGTCTGCAACCCTTTGTGATTAGGAATAGACTTGTGATAATTAATATTAATATAAAAGTTCTGATAAAGGGGGAAAGCCGTTTTCTCTTGACAGAATCTCTGATGCCTTAAGATATGAGTAGGAAACTGTCCTCATTTTAAGTTTAAAATTAGACGGTAAGGTTTTAACAATAAGTGTCGAGTCAATCTGCATAAATGTATAAGAACAGCGCAGAAAATTAATTTAATATTTTAATTCAGAGCAAGATTCTGATTTAAGAATAATTAATGAAATCAATATGTCTTTGATTAAATATTTATTTCTTCCAAATTGCATTTTTCTTGGTCGAAATGCAGTAAGAAAACCACTTTTTAAAAATGACAAAATTATTAAAAAATTTGAATGTGAGAAGTTAGAAAACTAGAATGTTACGAAGATGAATCATTTCAGATTGTACACGTGATACGTTGACACATAAGTCAGTTCATACGGCTATACGTTTTAGTTGAAAAATACTTGAAACATGCTATAACTGATGTGACAAACGACTGGGACTGATTCCATATCTAGCCTTTCAGACTGATGTCGGAAATCTCTGATTTCGAACAGACCAATATATTCAAAATTTCTAGCCAAGCCCTTGATCAATAATCATTATTATGATCCCTTCCTATATCTCGTCGTCTATATGTATCGTAGTACCAGACTTCGAGTAATATTCAGAGTATCTACCTATTCACTATTTAAGGTTAAGGCCCTAACGGAAGGGAATGTTGGAAGGGCGAACTCATTTTGTCTGGCTGATTAATTGAATGCAAAGTTTGTCTTACGACGTTGCTTACGGTTCAGGGCCTCGAGTTCGAACGCTTCCTAAGCTGGAGGAAGCTAATCGACTCAGGCTGGTTTTGGACTATGAATAGGATTTTGAAATGACGGACACGATTTAGCCACAGAAATTTGGTAATGAATGAAATGCTGACCAGTAGTTTCCATAGTGATGAATAATTTAACGATACATTCACCTTAAAAAAGTTTCTTTTTCTTAAAAGATCGTAAAAGGATTTAGAGGTATATTTAAGGTTTATTACATAGCCTGAAGTTTATAGGATTAAAAAAATGAATTTAATATGATCAGGATTATATACTAGCCTCTTCTTTAAGTACTTCCTGTATTTACTTTGCGATATATGCACGATTAAAATCAAGATAAGCATTTAATTTTAAAATTTAATATAATGCGAAGCTTTCATTTTTTTATTTGAAAGCAATATTGACGCACTGGATGGATTAAAAGACAATCAGAAGGATGGAATTTGCCCATGCAAGCTAACTTTTCGTGACTTGGGAAGAACAGGGCAAATATAGGTAAAGGAGTGTTCTGTATAATCGATTTTCTTTGCGCATCAAGTGATTGTGAATATTATTATGTAATTCTTGGGAGCAGTAACAAATGTTTGTGACTAGGTTCTTGCTGAATTTGCAATCAGTTTGTGGAACCACTAAGGAAGATCTTCTTAAACTTTTTACATTCATGGGACCCGAAAATTGGAAAATGATATGGAAAATAAAGATCCACTAAACGAAAGATAAAAATTAAATCAATTTTATATAGTTTTTCAATGAACTATTAATTAAATACCGAAAATCAAGATAACTCTGAACAATTCTCAATTTAATTAATCTCTGAAAATTTATGCAGACTCAATATCATTCTGTGATCTATTTTACAAAAATGTAATAAAATAAAGTCATTGCAGCATTAATTAAGATAATCAAGTAAAAATTTCTTTAAAAATTTATTTCCCGAAATTTTTTTCCGAATACTTTAAATAATGTTATCGTGATGCATATTTCTACTTATTCATATTTGAAGTGTCAGAAGCCAAAAGTAAGGGCTTGTCAGTGTTCTCGTAACTGTAAAATTCCTTATCTCTGCAACACCATTTTGGATTGAGATATCCAATTCTGCAGTGAACTATAAGATTTCACTTACCCGCCACCAATTTGCTCTATCCTCTAATCAATGTAGATAATCTTTGCAATACTTTTAATGTATTATAGCACGCGTGAGTTGCTTAATTTATTCATTCAATAAGAACAGGAACTACAAGTCGTTATCTACCAGTGATTTTAATTATATTCTTTTCCTAAGTGATCATTTATTTTAAACAACATTATTCCACACGAAGTTTATCAATTATTTTCGAGTTTTTTAGCCGCAAATTTAACTTTGAATATTTACATTCTGGGAGTAAACTTGCTGGTCCTTGTGGATTTGAGGTCTCTGCTTTATATTCCAAATAGATTTCGAGGGAATTTGCTGAGTTTTGAATGGTATGAGTCAATTTCAGATTCTATTCAATATATAAGAGCCTGTAAGATAGGGAAATTATGTTGCAAGATGCAAATTTTAGCAAGTACAGGATTCGATGTTTAGAAATCCACATTGTTATGTTGGAGGCAATTTATTTGGATTTAGTACCGCAATTAGAAGTAATATTTTGTAAAGACTAGCATATATTCTATTTTAAGTGAATGAAGATATGCTGTATATCTTCAGATAGGGAAAGATTGTTGGACCACAATTTATTACAGTTTGCTTTAATAAAGTGTTTACGAAGACAAGAATTGGGAAAAAAATTGTAGTTGCCGAAACTTGATTCGATTGGACCACAAACAGTTGCCTGAATTGTACTATTTAAATCGATGCGACTATTAATCTTGAGCTACAAGAATCTCAGCAAAAATCTCTTTAGTTCAGAAAGCAGTTATTACGACTAGTAGTCTTTATAAATTGAAAGTATAACAAGGTAAAGAAAAAAATAATAGGACGCTGAAGCAATCAAAAGTAGGTTCAAAATGTAAAAAAACTGCTATTACATAGTTTTGTATTATTTGAGAGAAAACAAAGGTGCTAGGAAAAGATTTCATTTCATAAATTGTCATACTTTGGTTCATGCATTGTGTGCAGCAGTGTATTTGATAATCAAATAATATATTTGTTTTAATTGTGATTTCAGAAATTGGTTGTAAAACCTTGGAAATCAGCTTCCTTAATTGGACGACTGACACTTTATTTAAACTATTTTGTTTTCTCTGATTTATAGTGTCAAAAAAGTTAATTACATTGTTTTGAAGATAAATAAATTACAAAAAAATTGTAGTAATTATTTTTTACCAAAATAATTTCTCTATCAATGTACATCGAAAAATTTTCATATGGTCCATATTCAAAACCTTTCCTTAAATCTCATTTCGTATCATGTAGATGGACAGAGGTGTTACCTGTACACAGAAAAAATGGAGAGAGGAGAGAATATCCCAAAAGAGAAGAACTAATCTGCAAGAAGATACTGTTCCTCTGTTGTCTTATCTGTAGTGATTCTCCACTGAACTGGAGACACAGAAAGGCATTCAGAAGAACGTCATACAACCGTTTGGAATAGGGTTAATCAAATTAAAGCTGAAAATTTGCATATCAGTTCGAAAATGATTAAAATAGACACAACATGGAGTTTGGAATTTTTGAATCAAAATATTCGAGTTTGAATAATCGTCGCAACACCACCTATCTCATTTTTTTGAAATTTAAAAGAGTAAGAAAATACTTAGTTTTTCGAACCAATAAGGGATATTTCTGAATTTTTTCACATGCGGTAAGATTATGCGGTATTATATTTCTACCAAATGTTAAAAAAATTCAGAAATATCCGCTATTGGTTGCGAAAAATTTATTATTTTCTTCGTAATTGCAATTTCAAGAAATTGTTATAAGTGGTGTTTCTTGTTAAGCTACGAAATATTGATGTGTCAAACATTTAATTAAAAAGCAGTTGTAGCATATTTATATCTCTACTACTGAAAAAGAAGAATGTGTGTGCGCTCTGTAGGGCAAACCGTTGAGCCTAAAGATAGGAAATTTGATATGTACATTCTTCAAGGCTATTTTTTGAAATTTTAATTAGTTTGAAATTAAGAAATTTTTTTTGAGGTAACTTCGGACAATATTATGCCACAAAAGTTCTTTTTTTACCATCTTAAATTTCAAAAATTTATCCTTTTCTTGATACCAATTATTTCAGGTACGGTAGTTTTCAGAAATTTGAGCATCTTTTTCCAATATTTGAAATGCATTATTCTGAGGGAATTTCATCTTCCTGCCCCAGTATTAAATAAATATCATAAAACTAAATCCATTCAACAAATAGATGGCTTTGAAACTTGAAGTTGAGAAAAAAAATTAACCATATCGTTTTCTTGGCCCTTCAAATGATGCGAACTTGAACTCTAAAATTAATTTACCAGCTCGGATAGAAAACACCAAGCTTTAAATAAAACGAAAGCATGTGCATACGTTAAAAGTGTTTGGGCTGGTTCATAAGAAAATTTATATAGAAGAATTTATTATTAATATAGTGGTACAAATATTATAAACGTCCATGCACAGTGAAATATAAGCTATTTTTTCAATGTTTTTTAATAGTCGTTGAAAACTTGCAATCAGAAAATAAATCACATTTTGCCATTTTTCTCCTTATTGCAACTTCTAGATGGTGCATTAGCTTAAACTTTAGTCAAGAATGACTCTAGAAAAATTTTTACCCGCGAGCAGGATTCTAATAATTTTATTTACATCTAGGATGGGCAGAAACACCACACTAGCACAGAATATATCTTTACAACAGTCATAGTGTCAGTACATTCGTAGTTAAGAGCAGTTAAAACACAATAACAATAATATATATACTCTGAAGCACACAATTCTTACACATGCGAAGCAGACAACAGCACCATCTATGCATCCAATTATAGCTTAGTTTCAACACGCCTGGACATTTCATGTCACGTTTTATATAAATTCAGAAATACATGCATTAAAACTCCGGTTTACCAAACTAGGGCGGAAACCGTTTCGGATAACGATTTTTTTGGTTAAGCCATGAAAATTAGTAGAACCAAAAAACCTTTATTTCTTTTTTAAATTCCTAACAGCGCAGAAAAGTTGTTTTTTAATGCAGAAAAGACAAAACTATAATTTTACGGTAATCGGAACATGTCTCGAGGTCCCGTAAGCGCGATAAACCTTTATTAATTTGAAAAACTTTGCTTTATTTCAAAGATAGAATGCAATGATAGCGCAGATAAGTATTTTCTTTTATTTTCTAAGCCCTTTAATAGCTGCTATAACCTTAAAATAAGAATAAAAAGGAAATCCTGCCATTTCTAGCCAGGATCCTTCATGCTAGGTTTCATATAAACATAAAAATGATGTAATGCTCAGGTTAACCGAACGAGAGAAGGAGTCATTTCGGATAACGATTTTCTCAGTTAAGTCTCGAAAATTCATGGAACAAAGAAGAGAAAAAATCTTTATAATTTTTTTAGTTTCCAATAGTGCAGAAACGTCTTTCTGTTGCAAAAAAAGACAAAAAATATAATTTTACGGTTAACGGAAGACGTCTCGAGGTCCTGCAACTACGATAAACTTTTATAAATTTGAAAAATGTTTCTCAGTTTCAACCTTTTGCTCTAATTTCTGACTTGAAATATAGAATCACAAATCAAATATATATTTTGCACTTTTTATTAGTACAACAAACATCTTAGGGGATTTTAAACGTTATAAAATAGAGTTTTCATATTAAAACATTCTACAAGAGATCACATAAAATTCAGACTTTTTGGGATTTTAAGCTACATAATGGTAAACTATAATTTTTGATCGTAACAAAAGCGTATAAATTCCCTAGATCTAAGATTTCTAAAAGCAGCTTTGAAAAATAAATTAGAAATTTTCAATTTGATAATTTTCACTTTAAGTGATTCTGAAAATTCACACTAGTGAATACGTCATGAATGGGAGAAGAGCAGAAGAATTTAAATTTCGGGAAACATGCTAACGTTGTTATATTTACTTATGTAACAACGTGACTTGTAATTCTATAAACAGTGGACCTCATTTTACGGGGTTAGAAGGGGGAGGAGGCAGCATATCTCACATTCTTGGTATGTCAGCAACAAACTGCTATAACATTATTTCCTCGTTTGATAATCAACACCATCTATCTCAATTTAAACAAATTTCAGAGAGGAAGAAAATACTCAGTTTTTCGGAACCAATGACGAATATTTCTAAATATTTTTTTCCATGCTGTAGGAGTATTCTGTCTTATGTTTATATCAAATGTTTAAAGATTCGGAAATTCCCATTATTGATTGCGAAAAATTGAGTATTTCCTTCAACCGTGAATTTTTTTAAAAAATGATATAGGTTGGGGTGTTAGTTGAAAGGCGATTTCTAATTTTTGTCCTCCATTTGCGGCAAAATCATTAGAAGTACATCAAAACTATTCTGCAACAAAATTTTAGGAAATTTTATGTTCGAAAGTCCAAGTAGTGATTGAGTATTTATAGCATGAGCAATGTGGCTAAAACGGTTGGGAAATACTCAACACTGCATGAACGAATTATCGACTTCCTTCCTCCAGTGTCTTCTCGCGTGATCCTATTCACACATCGGTGTTTCCTTTCGACTGTATCACTAAGAAACAGCCTTAGGACTTGAAATGGGTACTATATTAAGAAAAAAAATTATCTTAAAAATGCATGATTCATTTCCTGTCACCTAAGAATGAAATATTTTATATATAAACAATTTTTCTCCTTTTAGCTTTTTTCCAAGAGAGTTTCACGAAATATGTCCCACTGCCTCCAACTGTCTGCAGTATTCCTCTAGATATTTCCGAAAATCGCATTGTCGTTTTTACCGTATCAGCACTCAAATGTGACAAGCTCTTTCAAAGTATTTAGAAGGTCTTCGAAAGATTCGTAACAAAGAAGACTACTCACAGAAAGTTCCACACTTCGATTTCCCTCTCTCATTGAAATCCTATCATCCTCCTTAGTTCACTATTGGAGAAGCAAGAAGAATTTGGTGTCAGTACATGTGTTTGTAATTATTCAGTTCGGACAAAGAAACTATTCACAAAAGCCCTCAAAACTGACGGTAGGATCAGCGATCACGTATGCACATCTGAAAATACCGGCAGTCCTAATGATCCTGGGAAATAATGGGTGGTCCTTCCTTGAATATAATCAGTATAGGAAAGGCATTTGCATACAATAGACATTGTCGGAGTAAATATAGGGAGAGTTTCTAAAGAAGCAGGGGATTGAAGGAGGCCATCCGAAATTTCGTGAAGGCGCTGTAATTTCTATTACGCAAGAAACAATGGAAAGGCGAACAACCAGATATTGCATGATCCGTGAAGTTTCATTTGCCTTCTAAAAATACAGAAATAACCCTTATTTCAGAAGAAAGCACTTCGAAAATTCTGTGTGAGAAATGTGAGGTATATTTATGTTTATCAAAAACTAAGATTTGTTCCAAATATTTTCATTAAAAGAAATTTAGTCATTAAAATTGTAATTTCCTTATTTACAAATATCTTTTTTCTTATAAATTCTAAATTGTTTATTACGATGCTTAAATATTTGCTTCTTTGAGAAATAAATATTGAATGAAAACTAAACCAAGAAAAAATAAATTAGGTGAAGCTTACATAGATAACGCTACCTCTCCTGATCGTAGGAGTTCACATTCACAAAGAAAAAGCCTAACCCGCACGATTGTACGGGATCACGTTGACACAGAAAAAGCCTAACTCGCACGATTGCACAGGTTCACGTTCACAGGAAAAGCCTAACCCGCACGATTGTATGGTGCGCTCCTGAGTCTGAGGGATATGCTAGATTTTTAAAATTATTTTTTGCAGTACCAGTAGGATATAAGGCTACCTATAAACTAAAAAAGTGAAATTTATGGATGAAAATATGTCCGGTCTTAAAGGGATAAAAATTTACTGCAACTTCCATCTGGAAATATTTTAGTTATCCTAGCGGGAGTATAATCTGATATAAATATAACGAGAAAAATTTAATGAGCTGGCTTTTTTAAGAAAATTAATGGCATAATTCAGAAGACAGAATCTGAAAATAATTCAACCCAGGAATTTTGTTGTTCTGTAATTTAAATACAAAATTTCTTTCTTTTCAATATGGGATGTGGTGCCATCTCAATCTTTTCTCTAACTGAAGTATAATATAGGATCTACAATCTGTGGAGCTGTTGTGCTCGTCCTTTGGTTTTCCTATAGACAGGTTTAATAATCTATATTAATGCCTGACCTGAAATGCGAGTCAAATGCATATTAATTACGGAATGATAAAAGCAGGTAAAATCACAGTGAGTAGAAAAAGTGGTAAAGTATTTTCCTCTTGTTATCTAGAATGTAATAGCAAGTTATTTAATTTTTTGCATTTTAATAATTCATAACTCTAAAATTCTTTAAAATAATGCCTGAAAGCAACAGATAATTGAATAGTAAATTGTAACAAGATTAATTTCGACTTCACATATCGTTTATCCCTGTGTTATATTCTTTCTCTTGGGAACTTATATGAAACTGAAATCTTATTTCGGTACTTCTTCAAAGCTTCAGTTGTGCTGTATTCCCAAGTGCCATTTATAGCATAAAACACATTTAGAATATCTCTAAACTGATTTGGCTTAAAGTGTATTTTATCGGGAAGGTGGCTTTACGAAATAAATCGAACATTAAAGAAAAATTGTAATTTCGATCATGGTATGCATAAATTGCCAATGAGATGCATTTACGCGCATTGCTTTGAAGATAATTTAATTCCTTTACTAAAATGTTTTGCAAGATATTCCCAGAGGATAAAACATAGAATTGTCTTTGAAAATAGTTGAAAGAATTCAAAGCATGTAAGGGACTTTTCTTTCTCATTTGTTTTATGCAAAATATTATTAGAGAAATAATGTTCTTATTCACTTATATTTTTGGAAATCGAATAGTTTATGTAAATGTGTTGCATATTTATCGCTAATTCTTTTTTTATCTAAAAGATAAATCCTTCTGTTTAAAGACCATATATTAATATGTATTATTTTAAATCGGACTAATTTTCTAAAAATGTTATTTTTCTAACCACTTAAAGATGCTGAAGATTTTGTTATGATATATTCACGATATGGCGCTAGAAGATAAGAACAACACGTCCATTAGATATCATTAAATAACTTCTCACTTACATTGTTGCTGCAAAATTTGAGATACATCACCTAATGCTTTTGGTAAAATTCACATATTAAAACTAAAAAGTTCTTTACAAAAGAGTATTACGATTTATTCTCTTTGTGATATAACAAACTTTGAAATCAAGATTCAATATACGCATATCGGTGTGTCAGAATTACTTCTAAACCAAAATGTTTCATTGATTTCCTATGAATTCAAGTTTAAAATGAACTTAAACCGGCAAAAGGAAAACCATTTGTCAACCGTACATGTAACTT
>BGPR01025062.1:0-22644 GCA_013235015.1 Araneus ventricosus | reverse complement strand
TTCACCGGAAGGTTTGTTTTTATTTACGCTGGTTTCCGTACTGTACGTCTGTTGAGAGCGAAAGTTCATATAGCTTCAATGTTAAATGCAGCCGTGAATTAATTAAATTGCAAAGCGATTTAATAAAATATGATCAATATCTTTACAAACTTTTTTTCATAAAATTTTCTCAAAAGGAAAGGCTAAATGTCTTCTAAAGTTCCCGTAGATTTGATGCCCATCAGTGAAGAAGGACCTTCATTTATTCGAGGTCCTTATACAGATCCTTTTGGTATTCCACCGGGGGATTTTAAACAACCCACTGTACCTACTGAAAGCATTCCTGAAAATTTTGATGCCAGTGGTAATTTTCTTCTATGCCATATTAATTTCATAATGGTTTATTGATGATTGCAAAAATATCATCATTGAACTTATTTATTCTTGTTGGAAACTTCTGCGATGTTTCTTTTTCATGTAAATATTTACTTTTCTTTTTTACTCGTACAGATCCTGTTCAAAAGTTTGCTGGTATCGGATTAGAAATTGCTAGGTAAAATATTTTAATTCGTTTCGTTGATTCAATTTAATAGACAGGAATAAATTCCCCCCTAACTTATATTTAATTTTTCTTTTCTATTACAGTGTTGTTATTGGAAATGTGATATCTCACCCTTGTATTGTAATTCGAAGGCAATGTCAGGTAATAAAATAATCCATTTGTTTGAAAAATAATAAAATGTTGTTTAAGTTTTACATTATGATGCTGATGTATTTTTGTGTCTTATGACTACTATAATTTCGAATTTTTGATGAATTCCTTTTGATTGATTTGATCAGTTATTGAGATTATTAACTTGTATTAGTTATCAGTATAATGTGATTATGACAATTATAATTTTTTTTCATTGTTTCATTTAAGCTATCTAATATGTTTTTGACTATGTGTGTTTATATAAACCTATGGAAATTGTGTCTTCTTATTAGTTATTCTTAAAATCAAATAACACTAACTCATTGCTTTAATCCTCCGAGCAGCGCAAACGTCTTTTTACGTTTCTCATATTCAGTTCAAAAGCAGATAATTCATAATTATATGTATGTTTTCTTAAAAAATCATGCATAAAGTATTCTTGAGATTTCAGAGATATAAGTAAATACAAAGAAGAGTGGTTCATTAGCTTCAAAAGCTAAGTTTTCTAACCTGACAGCTAAAAGTTCAAATAAATTGGGCTCTCAGAGGGTTAAGTTTCAAAATCAAGGTTTAGTAAAATATGGTATATATAAAGATTAAAATTCAAATAAACTGTATAGTTGTAATGTATCCTCGAACTTTCTTCTAATAATTCATACATAGAAAAAATGAATTGTATATTTGGTTTGCAGATGCAACTGAAAATCATGTTATTTCTTTGCAATATAATTTACATAAAAGTCATGTAAAAGATATTTTAATCATTTTTGTTACATTTCAATGGTCTATTTCCTCCTTCTCTGTTAGTTTGTATTGTGCATGCCTAAGATGAAGCTCAAGGTCTCGATTGATAACTATGTCATATCAGACTTTACTGCTGCCGTTTAGAGGGGGACAATCATCTATTTATTTCTTGAATTTTATATTTCAATCTTTCTCAAGCTTTTGTGTATTGCTGATAAATGCTTTCATTAAACTACTATACATTATTAGTGTCCAACTAATAATTTTATATATTTATCTTATTAACCCTCCGAGTGGTTAGCTATTTTGATCTATTTGCTTTAAAGTCTTAAAAATTTGCTTTTAAGTGAATAATTGGATCTTTTTTGCATTTAATCCAATCTCTGAAATCTTAAGAATATTTTATACATCGTAGTTTAGGAAATTGTACATATAAACATGAGTTATCTGCTTTTAAACTCAATATGAGAAACGGAAAAATACGTGCAAAACGTTTAGAGGGTTAAGGTGACTGCCTACATTGAAAATGGCATTTTCTGACTCTCTAGTTCCAAAAAATATTTTTGCAAAAATCTGTTAATTCGAACATTTTTCTTTTCATTTTATGTCGATTGGAATCTGAAATATAGGTAATTAAAAAATTGTTGTCTGCTGCTAAGTTAACTGGACTATCTATGTAGGAATGAATAAGCAGTCAACTAACTTTAAAAGCATTTTTCTCAAAATTATTTTTTTGAAATAAATTATCAACCCTTAAGATAATATCTCCAATATTAATTACATTTTTTTTTTTTTGCAAAAATCTGTGAATTCAAACATTTTTCTTTCCAAAACTGTTTTCTTTTCATTTTATGACTATTGGAATCCGAGATATAGCTAATTTAAAAAGTTTTCTGCTGCTAAGTATACCGGACTAAAAACATTAAAAGCTTTTTTCTCAAAATTATTTTTTTTTGGAATAAGTTATCAACCATTAATATAATATCTCCAATACTGATTAAAAATTTTTAATGAAATTTTCAGGGAATGTTTTGTATATTATTGTTAATAAATTGAACCAAAAGTTTTGATGTACAGTAAATATCTTTTTATTTATAACCTTTTTTATAAAAAAATATTTGAAAAATGTAGGATAATATCATATTGTAATGGATAAACCTTCATAATATTTTTTCATTTTAATCAATCTCATAGATTTTAGTTCATTTTAAAGAGAACTATATTATGTGTCCTAGTGTGTGAAGGAAATTATGATTATCCCATTGGAATTTTGTGTAGAGTGTTAATGATTTTGGTTAAATTTTGTTGAAATTTAATTTAAATTAGTCAATTAATAAAAATAGGATGTTTACAAAATTTGTTTTTGAAATTTTTATTGTTTTTATGTATTATTTAATTAGAAAACATCAAACAAAACATAAAGGGTCTCAAATGTAGGCAGTCACCTTATATTTTTATTAGTATGCAGATGTTTTAATGATATACTTTTATTTTATAATTTCTTCCTTGTTATTTCCTGGATTACTTTCTTTGTTATTTTTAGAGAAATTTGGGAATAGTTGAAATTTTAGTTATACGTGCCATGCCAGTACAGAAAAAAAAAATCAGAAAATCATATTATTTTAATTACATTTGTTTAATATTTACCAAATAACTTGATTACATTAGCTTTCTGAATAGGATTAATTTATACTTCATTTGTTTGCTTTATTTTTCCAAGTATGTATGTATTTGTAGAATCCATTGGTGGAAAAACTGTGGAATTTTTGGAGGATTCAAATGGATTTAAGAGTGCATTAAAATCATGTATTATTGGATCATTTTCTGAAATAGAGGACTATCTAAAGCATGATCCTGTATAACTTAAGTTGAAGATTAAAAAGCTGCATTTAAAAGGAAAATGTCTCACTGGTGTCTATTTTTGTTTCATAGGTGAATCGGAAAGCTGCAAAATACCATTTAAGTCCTTTCACTTTAATTCCTGTTCTGATGAGACTGCACAGCAGACAGGTATATCTATCATAGAGCTCTAATTTTGATGATTTTTTACTGTTTTACAGTTTATAATAAGATGTCGAGTTAGTCTGTGTATGTAAATAAATATAGTGAATGAATAAAACTATCTAAAATTTGTTTCTTTTTAGATTTCTAGACATTTTATATATTATTTACATAATTTTTTTTCTTCTTTCATTCTGAATTTATTTTCTAAATTCTTCTAGACATTATATATTGTTATTTTTCTTGTATCAATTATAAATTTTCTTGGTTATCAACTATTACATACTTTTACAATTCAAAATCTGAGCAGATATGTAGTCCATGGAACATTCTGTTTAAGTGAGCATTATCATTACCATGAAAGCATAAAATGTATGCAAATTAGAGCACAAAATGTATTAATATATACATAATGAAGGATATTCATAGTTAATGGAATAAATTTGAATTTCACCAGCCTTAAGAATGCAGCTTTCTTTCCTCCCCCTGTTTTGTAGAGCATTCAATTTTTATTAAATATTTATTGATGATTAAAAAATATATTCAGAAATTATCATTGCTAGTAAAATTTTCCCATTTTTTTATTTGTCTGTCAGGTTATATTTTAAACTGGTTATTATAGCAATAAAAGCATATTTAAATATCTACTTGGCTTTTTTGTCTATCCTAACACTTGGGTAAAGGCAGTGTTCTTTTAGCTTTATTAGCTAACACTGTTTGCAGAAAGTGTTGGGATTTTTCTAATGCGGTTAGTATGGATTTCACTTTCCCTGACGAAGCATCCGTACTCTTTTACCGAAAAACTTTCCATCCCTTCGGTGTCTTTCCATTTAAATTTTAATTTGATATATTGATTGTTAAATTCATATATCTATGTATGATATACACTTTAAATGAAATACAGTTTGAGGCTGCTTTTGCTTATTCTTATTTTCATGTTACATATCATGACTAAAAATATTTGGAATTAAATAACTTTTAGGTTCTAGGGTAATACTTATATGGCTGAGTGAAAGGCCTCTGTCTGTATCAAAATATAATACTTATAATATGAAACTTTCAGTTGTTAACAAATAAATAAATGAATTCAGTAATTTTTTGTACTTGCAGCTCACAAACAGCTTTTTTTTTTTTTTTTCAAATTTTGAGTGAAAAGTGTTCAGACACCTTTATAAGGAGTTGCAGGCATTTAAATCCAAAAGTTTTCTATTTTAATGTTCACATATTCTTTAATGAAAGAAAGATTATTTTTAAAATCCTCACATGGTATTTAAGGTCGATCCTAGTCATGGCCATTTTAAAAAAATGCATGTTCACCAGTGAACTGAAATGATAAAAAGAGAGCATGGGAACTGCACTCACAGGTGTTATGTATTCGAAACAGGACTTCCCCTGAAAAGAAGTATGCCAGTAGCTTTTCAAGGTTCTTGAAAAGTGAAGATTCATCGACTCACTAAGTTGAAGTTAGAATTAATGAAGGAGTGCATCACACAGAGCAATTGAATTTATCACATTTATACTATTTCTTTATTGTTGAAATCATTTGAAAAACTGTATGAAAGCTTCCATGTGTGTACATCATATTAATATTCTGAATTATTTTAAATTATGTCAGATTTCTCTTCCATTAAGTTTCTAGATTTTTTGAAATGGGGTCACTCTTGCCCTTGTATATTATAATTTTTATCTTATTTCAAAGTGTTTTCTTCCTAAATTAGGGGGTTTCTTGTCTGTGGAAGGGCTGTAGTGGTATTTTTATCCTAAGAGGCTGTTCAATAGTGCTCGAAACATTCTTAGCTGAAGCGACTCCATTCCCAAGGTACTAAAGAGTGAAATATTTGATTTAATATTCACTGTCAAATGTTCAATATTGGTTGTTCGTAAAGTATAATACTCTATTGATAAAACTAGCACTCATGCTTGAAATTGTATCTTTACTGATGTAAAATTTTGTCTCCCCTTCTGAAAAAGGTTGTGAAAATAGAAAACCAATTTGGCTCATATGGAAAAATTGTATGATTTGTTAGATTTCAGGGTATTAATAAAAATTATTACTAGATAATCATTTAAGTTAAAAGTAAGTCTAGAATAGCTTATAAAAGAATTTTTATTAAGTAAATTTTAAGAGGAACCTTTTTTTCACCAAATGTA
This sequence comes from Araneus ventricosus, assembly GCA_013235015.1. NCBI lineage: Eukaryota > Metazoa > Arthropoda > Arachnida > Araneae > Araneidae > Araneus > Araneus ventricosus. The sequence continues at coordinate 17,075 of BGPR01025062.1, read as the reverse complement.
TATGTTTAACAGAAATTAATGATGTTTACTATATATTAATTTAAAATCTTATGCAATTGATTAATTCTCTGTATGTTATAAAAGTTCTCACTTGTCAAATTATTACTTCACCAATCACAAGCTTTCAGATGACATTAAAAAATTTCTCTTGTATATGAAAACTAATGTAAATGATAGTAATTACAATCCTTTTCTGTATGAACATTTTCAAACTCAGTAGGTTTCATTGCAACTTATTAAATATCTGGTTATATATATTTATATTTAGTTTTTATATTGTTGTTTTTTTAAAATTTTTGCATATTGCAAATTAATTTTGTCACAATAAGAAGGATTTCTGTTTGCTTGTATGGAAGGTTTAAATGATAAAATTAAATTTATTGGTGAAATAAAGTTTGTGACCTATGCAAGGTGGAACATTCCAGTGACGAAGATTTGGTTTCGAGCAGGGGCAGTCACCACACATAAATTTTTTGCATAAAAAACTAAATTTTTATTTCATTTTAGCTACCTAAAACTAGGAATTATATAAAAAAAAATAATAGTGTTTGGGAAAGCTAGCTAATTTTGTAAATAAACTTTATTGTCTACCACCTATATTCTTAGGCTCTTTTAGGTAGCTCTAAATATTTTGTCCCCTAACTTCCGCCATTGAAATACACATACTCAAAAGGATAAAGATAAAAATAAACTCTATCAAAAGTAGCTAAAGTAGACAATTTGTGTGGATCTGGATCTGAAAGACAGAGAGAATTCTTTTACAAAATACTCAAAATATTGTGACGACAGAAGTATTTAAGTTCCGAGTTTTTTTTTCAATCTTAATTTATTGAAAATGGAATTTTTTTTTTTTTATTTTAAAAAAAAAAAAAAAAAAACAGAACATTAGCATCAAAGAAATCTGTCACAGCTTATATATCAAATTTGAATATCACTATTGTTGCATTTGCTTCTTTTTTTATGTGCTGATTCAGATGGAAATGCTAAATTTTGTGTGTTTTTTGTGTGAATAATGAATATATTATTATTATAGCAGTTATCTTTAGTGATTGATATATCTGATTATATGATGACTTCCATCAGTTGTTTGCTAATTTTAGTCTTATCTAGTTCCTGTCAGTGAGTGCAGACTTACTTTTCCCTCGTTCATACTATCATAACTTATTAATGCTATTTATGTTAAGTTTTATTTCTTTATTTTATGTATTCTTTTATTCTTGTTATTAATGTTATGTATTATTTATATTGATGTTTTCCTTTTTCATATCAGTGAATTTTGGATGTTATGAAAAATCTATCAGTGCTTCACATAAAATATTTTTTTAAATATTTTTTTATTTTACCCGGTCATCTTAATAAATTTGGGTGCCCTGGGCTAGAGTTATTTGGTGCCCCATCAGAACCATAACTAGGAATTGACCGCCTATGGCTGAATAAAAAGTCACATGTTCTCTGATTAATACCTTACAGTTTGTCAAATCAGCACCTTTTTATATTTAAACTATAATTAAATAATTTTTTCATTCAAAATTAAAATAAAATTAGTCTAGTAAATTTGTAGGTTCCCTTAGATAAACAGCAAACCTGGGCTATAGCTCAATTAGTCTGTTGGATAAGATGGCCCGGGGGATTTGAAGATGGTCAATTTGCAATTCTTCTAGCAAACAATAGTAGCAAATCCTTTCTATTGTGTATTCAGTTGCAGATTATGCATATTTTTCAGAACTTTTCATTATTTTTGTCTCTTTTAAGGAGGTTTCTTCCAGTAGCTTCTTAAAACAAATGTTGCAATTCTTGTAGCAAACAATTGTAGAAAATCCTTTTTATTGTGTATTCAGTTGCAGATTATGCATATTTTTTTTAAAATTTTTCATTATTTTCGTCTCTTTTAGGGAGGTTTTTTCCAATAGCTCCTTAAAACAACTTTCTCAGCACCTCCTGTTAAAGCTGTAAGTTTAATTTTTAAGACAGCTTCTATTACAAATGTGTTTGTACTCTCCCCCCCCCTTCTCATCACATGTGAAATGCTAGATATCTTACTTTCCACTCTTAAAATAAGCTAAATGCTTTCTCCTTTTCTGATGATTTAAAAAAATGTTTCTGTATATGTTAATAATCAATTATTACATATAATAGCCAGTCATTATTAATTTTAACCACATAAAAAATCCAGTTATTATGTATATTAACTGCTTAAAGATCCAGTTACTATCTATAATAACCAATTTATCATATTGACCATAACATATACATGAAATATTCCTGAGTGAAAAATTAATGAATATAAAATTAATTAGCATTGAATAAAGAACATTATTCTTACCGTCGGGTTATTGAATCACGTGAAACTGCAGCTGACCATAAATACACAGCCTTTATGTTACCCAATAGGCTGGAAGACTGCTAATGGAAACCAAGCATTTCATTTTAGAATTATTTATGTCAAACAAGTTTGCTCAATGTTTCTCTCCTCCAAAAGGGATCAAAAGAATGTAGCTGTTAATGTTTAAAATGGGCTGCTTGAACTATGGATTCTGAACTCCATATAAAGTCATGTAGAATTATGCCATGTAATATTGGAATCTAAGAAAATTTTACATCACCTTCTTGTTTCAGAATTTTCATTATTTGTTATCAAAAATAGTTAGAGTAATCATTTTGACTTAAAACATTTCACTAAAACTCGCTGAATAAATACTTTAAATTGAATTTCTTTTCATTTATCATTAATTATGATCTGTATCAATTTTTATATTTGTTCTCCTGTTTTAGAGTCACAATAGAATTTTTTCATGTGAAAAAGGGGTCATAGAATTTTTTTTCTTCCCCATTTGAAAAGTGTTTGCAAGTGGAAAAAGTTTAAGAAGCCCTGCTTTAAAATAATCAATTAAATTTTGAAAAAATAAATTATAATCTTAAATTTGCTTCACAAAATGAAATTCTTATTTTTGAAAATTCTTTTGAGAAAGAATACTTTATTGAACATAATGCTGTTAAAAGGAAAATTTTATAGATGTATGGAAATTATTTATGTATAACTTTTTGAAATAATATTGTTACCTAGAAAATGAATTAAATATTTTGAAATTTTCCCTGAGAATTTAAAACATAAAAAGCACATTAAGTTAAAAATAATACTAATAATATCAGATGTTAACTTTTTCAATGTAATTTTAGGTCAAATGTGTTAGTTTTAAGTAGAATCATTTCAGTATTACATCATTTCAGTTCTAATCTAAATATTTCCAATTAATTAGAATGAAACATTTACTGAATAAAAATGAACTAATTTTTGAAAGAGAAAATTAAATTTGTACTTGAGTGATTAAAGTAATAAATGTGCTTTTACAGCAGTATTTCATGCATTTATTCCCCTCCCCCCCCAAAAAAAAATGGATGAAACAAAATATTTTAAATATTGTTTCGTTCCTTGTACATTAAAAATTTTCCTGTTTGATATTTTACTATTGCCTTTTTCTTTTAAATTTATATATATATTTGTATTGCAGTATTTCTTTTGGGATTCTGACTCCATTTTACTGTGCCAGCCTTGTGGAAACTGTTCAGGTAAAAAATAGTAGCACATAACAATGGTGCATTGGAATATGTACTTTAATAATATTATTTCCTCTTTTGAAAGAAATTAAATCTAATCTTGGTTATGTTTTGTTTTGTTAGAAAGCTAAAGTATATGATTATATTTTTTGCCAGTAAACTTAGGTCATAGTTGTAATTTTTCCTAATAAGGTTAGTATAGTGTAAACTAGAAATGGTTGATATAGTATAATAACTATGTGTATATAATGTCTTGAGTGCTTTTATATATATATATAATCTCACTTAATTTTATTCCAAATTCTAATATTATACATTTTAAAATTTTAATGTATTCCAAAATCACTTTTCTAAAACTCCAGTTTCGTTCTTTTCCCGCACTGGAGGTATATTAAATCTCTCATTTTGGCATATTTATTACTAAAAGAATATTTAATCGCTTTCACGTGCCCACAGAAAATCATGACGTCGTCTCTTTGGCACCAGACTTTTTCCCTGAAACGCCTACGTAACTTACTAAAAATACCCAATATTCCCTTCACTTTGATCACGTGACCATATGTTATTCCCTTATCCGAGAGAATACAGGGATTTTTCTGTGCACTTTCGCTTGTAACCTAAAAAGAGATGGCCATATATCCACCACTCTCCTATCGATAATAAAAAGAAATTAGTTAATTACTCAGCCTGTGTTTATTTTTAACGACTACAATAATGAATACGTTTTATATATATATTTAATTATTCTGGTCATTCCTATGGCTATTTACCTCAGTATCGAATGAAATGCTTTCTATTTTATTTTTAAATCTATCTTACGTTTATATTTTAAACATTTATTTTTCTTTTGGTTTTTAAAATAGTAAAAATATAAATAGTCACTTGTTGAAAAGTGAATATTTGAATAAAAAATTTTCTTTCATGAATATATATATATATATATTTTTAGCATTCATGTTAGTTTCTTAAAATATAATTTATTTTTATGCAATGTTTTAATTATATAAATACATAATTCGCTGATTAAAAATGATTATGAGTTTCAAATTAATTTTATTTTCTAGAGTGATATTGCTAGCGAAAAACCTGGTGTACTAGATTGTTTAAAAGAAGGAGTATGCCGTTTGCTAAAAATAGGTACACCAAGATCAACTCGCCTACTACCAATGTGGCAATTGGTTGGTCCAACAGCTGTCTTTGGGTTGTCTACTTATGTTTTATCCTCTTTAATCCAATCTGTACTTCACTGGTTTCGTAATTTAAAACTTCGTAATACACAAAGAAAGGTTTGTACATTTTTAAAATTTTCTAAATCATATGTAATAATAAAAAACAATTAAACTAATTCATTATTCAGATTATGATATTTATTGTAATAAATAGAAGTTTGAGGATAGATAAAATATCTTAGTTTTTTTTGGAAGATCCTTGATTTGAAATTTCTGCAAACTATATGACAGTGAATAAAGACAGATATGTTTACTTATTCATTTGTCAAAATTTATATTTTTATTTCATTTCATAAATTACAGACATGTTTGCACTCTGAAAGAACTAACTATATGTATAACTACATTTAAAAATAATTAATAGGTAATTCTAAATAATAGGTAATTCTAATTAATATTTGGCATGAATTTAAAACGTATGAATATGTCAAGAGTTATAATTGTTTCAAGAATAACACAAAATATGACAAATAAAAAGTTTGGATAAACTGGAAATTTTTATTAATTTAGGAACTCACAGAAAAAAAAGGACTTTCTGTGTGACCTCATTTTGGACATGAACCATAGTTTAATGAGTCTTGATCTTTGTAATATTTATTAGGTTATTTGCTAGGCCATATTTTCTGACATATTTCTTCATTTTTTTGATCCTTATTGCTTTAAATGAATTACCTTCTACTGCTCAAAAATTAAAGCACATAATGTTCATTTTTAAATTTGCTGCGAGAACACATCTTTTATCATATTTTAAAAGATTATTTTTGTATTTCTCTTTTTTTAGACTCTCTTTGAATATCAATCTAGTCAAAGCTCTACAGCAAAATATCTTGAGGATTTATCCATACAATATTTCAGTTCCTTTATAGCCAGTATTGTGATGTATCCTGCTGAAACAATGCTTCACAGGTACTGTTTTCTAAACAAATCTTTCAGAATTTTTGCATATTCATGGTGTAGTCTTGTACTTTCTTTTCGTGGTGGTGGCAGGACATAATAATATGCACTGAGATTTAAAGTATCATTTTATAGAACACTGTAGAGAAAAACTACTGATCGTATAAATTTCAAATATCAGTGGTTTGCATTTCAGAATATGTGGAAGTAAATATGAATGTTATTGAAAATTTTGGCAAGTATACCTAATAATTCAGTTGTAGTTTTATAATAATTCTGTCATAATCAAGCTGCACGTTATTTATGAATTGAAAGTGGTGTCGAACAGCGATTCCCAAGCTGTGGCCCACGTGTGGGCCTCGAATAGCGTATTAGTGGGCCGCAAAACGCTAGTCAAGAGTCGAAGTCGAGGAAGCTTCAAGAATCGTCACTTGTATTTTTGCTTTATAAACTATATATTTTTTTATCGTTTTATAGTAGGCTTTACTAATTGCTGACATATATGTACATATAATATATAAATGTATTATATGCATTTGTATTTTTTTTACTTGTATATTTAGTTGGTGGGCCTCAAAATATTTTTTATACAACAGGTGGTCTGCACAACCAAAAAGTTTGGGAACCATTGGTGTAGAATATACTAACATTTATCATTAACACCAAATCTCAACTTAATTATTACAAATATAGCTGTGCAAGGTTAGGCTGGACATTCCATGAGTGCTCCACTCCAAACAAATTCAATTGCTCCATGCCAAAACCTGTTGTCAGCACAAAAAACCGATGAATTAGAATAGTGCTCTCAAAAGTTTGGATATCCAGCTGTTCCATTTGGACTGTGGGCCATAAATGCTGAAATGCAACAAATGTAGATATATAGAGGGGGGTGGGAGACTTTCTCACTCTAGAGAAAATCGGAGTAGAAGGGGGTTCGCATTTTGAAAGTGGGGAGGAGTATGTGTAGTACAGATCAGATTGACCCACAACAGATGTATGTATATTGCATGGAGTGGCTGTAAATGACCTTCCTAAATGGATGTATTAAAAAATGGAACAGTGTGGAGTGCCACTACGCCATTTACTTGGTGTGGAGCACTTGTGAATAACTGACTTAAGGGTTCTAAGGTTTAAAAAACTGTCATCTTTACTAGATTGTTTTTTCCTCACTTCAATCATTTCTCAATGTTTTTGCATGCATACCATTAAGATCTTGCATTTATATAACCACTAATTTTTTCTGAGTTCTTGACAGCCTGTTGTTTCTGTTTTTTTCAACTATACTTTTATCTGTCATGTAAATAGAAACATACCCCCCCCCCCATAATGACAATTGATTTTGAAATGAATTTAGTGCTGTTTTTAAAACTAAACCATATCCATCTCATTTCCCCACACATTTCCATTTTCTTTTATCATCCACTGTAGGGATGATATAGTAAAAATTTATTTTACTTCTCCTTGAATGAAGTAATTCTAAATTAATTTTATTCAAGTATTATGTGAAGAAAAAGGACCTTACTCTGTTTTCATGGTAGCAGTTTTATGTTGGTACCTTCTCTCCTGGTTAAAAAATATGTAATATTTGTACAAGCTGATTTATATAGCCTAAATCACGTTTTCCATTTTCTATATCATTTATTTGTTTGCTTAGGTCAATGGTATTTTCATACATAAAATTTTAATTTGCATGAATTTATGTTTTTTAATTGGATAAAATTGACTGCTTATGAATTTGCATATTTAATAAAATGGAATATGCTAGAGTAAATTTTAAAGTTCTTCAATTTCTGACACTTCAATATTTTAATAGAATTTCACCTTAGTAAAACGAAGTTGAAATTCAAAAAGTTAACTCACAAAGTTTATACCAATAGATAGGTGATGATATCACCAATGTACATTATAAATTTAATGTGCAAATGTAATGTACATTATAATGCATGTTATCGCTATTGTTTACTTTTTCTGTTTCTTCTGTATTTTTTCTTTTTTGTAGATTATCTGTATTTCGTATTTTATTGGAAGTTGTAGCATTTACGCCATTCTGTCTAATGCAAAAAGTTTAATTAATTTTTGATATTTTTAGTTAAATTATATTAATTGTAATTGTTATAAATGTAAAAATACATTTTTAGAGGGTCTTTTATTCATGTCTTTATTATAAATTTCATAAAGTAACTTATGAAACATAAATGATTCAATCTTGCAGTGAGAAAAGAAAGAGATGGGAAGGAAAAAAATGCCATGATATTCTTTCATTTGAATTCTAAATGGCTGTAGATCAGGGGTTCTCAAACATTTTTCCCTCGTGTACCCCTTGATTAGTATTTTCATTTTCGCGTACCCCCTACTGTCATAGCCCCCGTCCGTCTTCGCAAAGAAGTTTTTAACAATAATGTTAAGGGCTTGAGTAAGCTTAAGTGTCAAATAACGCGAATTAATGGAATCTGCAGGACTTATTTTTAATTTTATATTTTATTTCAATTTTAAAATAGTATTATTAAACGCCAAAACAAATAAAAACACTATTGTAATAAGGATTACATTAACTTATAAAGTTAGCTAAAAATCACACTTCGTAATAATCAGTTATTCAAGTGCAAGAAAATTTCATTGCGATCCTTGAGCTTGTTTCATGGAGCTCAGTTTTATAAAATTGGGATCAAAAGAAGAAAAATATAATTTTATGTCTGGAGTTGCGACAGTCTTATTTCAATATTTATTCTTAATATATGTGTAAGAAGAGAATGCTCTTTTCACAAGTTTCTGTGTTCGTGAAAGGTATTGAATATTTTATTGCTTTAAAACCGAGCTCTTGGTACTCTTCTTTCACTGCTACCCAGAAGTCAATCAAATTTCTTTCTTTTTTTATTTCAGATTCTAATGAAGAATCAGTGGAAAGTTCAATTAATTTTTCTTTTTCAGAAATTGTTAATTTTTCAGCTTTCTGAAAAAACGCTTCGTTGAATGGATTTAATATCCACATATCTGCACCACTGCGCTTTGGAAAATATTGTTTGAATGACAACTTAAGTCCTTTTAAATGTGCTATTATACTGGTTTTTACTTGTTTTGTTAATTTAATTTCGTTCTCAGATAAAAAGCTGTGTCGTGTTTCAAAAACTTCATACTGTTTTTTTATAGAGGATTCCCAAAACTTCAGCTTCTTAATCATAGACTCGATTTTGTCAATTACCTTAAAAATGATTATGGAATGGTTCTGCAATCCTAAATTAAGTTTATTTATTTTTTGAAAAGTGTCAGATAAGTACGCAAGCTGCTGCAACCATTCACTTTCACAAAGTTTAGAGCTCAATGTAAAATGTGGTCTTCAAAAAACATAAGAACTTCATGTCTCAGTTCAAACAATCTTGTGAGTACATTTCCTCATGAAAGCCATTTCACTTCTGTGTGCAAAAGTAACATAGTATGTAGGCTGCCCATGTTTCCACAAAAAGATTTGAACAATCGGGTGTTAGTTAAATTAGCCTTAATGAAATTTACAACTTTGACAGTTTGATCGAGTCCTTCTTTTAATGAATTTGGCAAAGGCTTCGCTGCTAAACTTTGTCTGTGGATGTAGCAATGGTCCCAAATTACATGAAGAGCGACTCATGTAACTTAGATACGATCACGTAAACCTTTATAACAGCCAGACATAGATTTTCCACCATCTGTGCAAACACCACAGCACTTAGCCCAATCCATTTCGTTTTCACAGAAATAACCCTGAATGGCATTAAAAATGTCCTCGCCAGTACATCATTTAGTGAGAGGAGAACACAATAAGAGGTTTTCTTCAAGTTCGTTAACATTCAAATATCTTGCAATAACAAGCAAAATTGACAGATCGGAAACATCAGTGCTTTCATCCATCTGTAGTGAAAAGAAGGGGATGTTTTTTTATTCTTTCATTTATAGTAGCTTCAATGTCAATAGACATGTCCTTAATTCTCCGAGAAACTGTGCTGTTAGACAAAGGAGTATTTTTTATTTTTTTCGGATATTGTCTTCACCGAACATACATCCAACCACATTCTTGATACACGGAAATACCAAAGTTTCAGCAAAAGTATGATTTTTTCCACTTTTAAGAATATGATAACTTATTCTGTATGACGCCTCAGCTGCAGCCTCATTTGCTTTGTTTGTGGATATCAAACAAGAATTTAAATTAGGGCTGTTTGATAGTCATCGGAAAAACTAATATCTATTTGCTTATAAGTTGGATGTTTTGTTTCTAAATGGTGCATTAGTAAACAAACAATCAACAATAAAAAATATAGCAAATTTAAAAAGATTAAAAAAAGTTTTTTAAAAAAGGAAGCAAAATTTAAAACTGGAACAAGAAGAAATATTTGAAAAGTAAAAGAACAAAAGAATTTTATTGTAGAAAGGAATGAAGTTAGAAAAATTACGACAATGTTTAAGATGCGCGCCATTGCAGCAGCAAAACAAAAAAACAGAGAACAATAGACAGATAAACAAATAAAACCAAAATTAAAAATGAAGGTAATACAAGCAATCCTAGAGTAATTTGAAGCAAACGAAAAGCGAAGAACAAAACAAGAAATCCAATCTAGTTCACTTTTTCAAGGGCTAAGAACTATTTCGAAATGGATTCAGAAGAATATTTGGGAAATTTTCTGTAAGAAGCAAACCATTAGGCTAATACCGAGCTTCTCATAGCCCGAATTTCCCAAAATAAAGAAACCCAGGTAGCAAGAGCAAACATCAAAAGAAAAAGGAAATACCATTAAAAACGCTAATAAGCCGTACAAAATATTAGCCATCAAGCTTAATTAATAAGCTTTCATAAAGTAAAATCAAAAACTTACCCCATGATGAAACAAGCCAGATTATAAAATTTGCCCGTGCTACGAGAAATAGCAAAACGATAAACACTAGTCTCCCTGCCGCCATCTATATTCTCAGAAGAGGAATTGAAAGGCAGGAAAAAAACAAGAAGAGGCCGAAACAGAAATCTCTTTTTTCTAGCTCGGGCTAGCTAGCGCATTAGTAAAGATGGTTTCACGCTGTCATTTGACAATATCTCTCCACAAACAACGCAGACTGGTTTTGGACAATCCTTGACGGAAAATCCATATTTTAAGTATTCATTAGAATTTTTTCTCTTCTGCGGAGGTGCACTGATGTTTTCGTTTTTTTTTACAAAATCAATTTTATTTCTTACTTGAACAGGCCAATCAGTCGGCCTTTGCAATTCATGATTATCATCTTGCTGATCCACAGTTATCTCCGTAGCTGCCAAATCGGTGGTTCGAATTTCAGTTCTAGATGCCGATCTCCAGTTTTCAACCACTTGTCCATTTTCAGAAATCAAGCAATACCGAATTGAAGTCACTCTAAAGATAAACACTTCAAATTGAGCACGCATAGCCTACAAACACCAGTTTTGTGCCGCAAACCAAACCAAACAAATTGAGCACCCATAAAACAGAAAGCTGGAGTTATATGAACAGTCTTTATCCATTATGCATCCTAATCGAGCAATGAATAATGCCTGCGTTTAATCGCGCTTTTATTAAAAACGGCAAAACAAGAATCTTTGAGGGGATTCCGGATAGTTATTAAGCTACAGCTTTTCCGAATTCATGCATAATCGGGGCTGGTGAAGACAAAACACCAATCATTTACCACGTTTTCTTTTGCTTTCTTTTTTTCTTATTTTGAGCGTAGGTTTCAGACTAGCACAATTTTCACTTTTACTTTTCACACAAACTTAGAGGGAAAAAAATACTGTAACTTTTTTATTCCTTTATATTTTCTTGTGTCCGCCATTACCGACTTCGATTTCGCGTACCCCCAACTGATCCTTCGCGTACCCCTAGGGGTACATGTACCACAGGTTGAGAACCTCTGCTGTAGATGATAATAATTGAAGACAACTGTATGTTTAATGTTACAAGTAAACTACATTGAAGATGAATGATATAATATAAATTTCTATACATATTAGATCAATTGTAAAAGAGTCCTGAAATTAAACATTTATGTTTGAAGTTGTATTGCATATAATATTGATTGCTGGTATTTAAGACTGTTCAAATATATCAATTACTTTTCATTGTTGAAATACATTAATTACTTTCTTATACAAGATTATTTAACTGCCTATAATAAATGGATTATTGTAATATTGTTATAGGTATGGGGAATTGGGTCACATGATAGTGAAAATATTAATGGGTATTTATTTTCATGCTGCATGATGACTATTAAATAATATTTTTATTCTGTCCTACTTTCTTATCAGGCTGTATCTCCAAGGAACTCGAACAATTATTGATGATCTGGACTCTGGCACATCTGTGCTTCCTGTGATATCTACATATGAAGGATTTGTTGACTGTTTCCATACTATTGTAAATGAAGAAGGAGCATCAGGACTGTATAAAGGCTTTGGAGCCCTGCTGTTAGAATATGCCATGCAGGCCCTGCTTTTAAAAGCTGCTCAGGTGGCTTTTCGTGAAATTGAATCAATGTTTAAGCCTGCCAAAAAGCCAGTTTCTGAACCTATCCCTTCTGAAACCACATGAATTAGGTTTTAAATTATCGGAAAATATTTTACTTATGAAGATGTATCAAAGGCCATTATTTCAAAATTTGCATGAATTTGTTTATTAAATTTTTAAAAAATCTTAAATTATTTATTTATTCTCAGGTAAGTTTTTGTTCTCATATCATAAATGGTATGTGTTGGAATTTGTTTGTTTGATGGAGATAATATTCAATTTATTGCAGTACCTTTTACGTTTGATCAAATATATGTAATATATTGTTTTTGTTGTCTTATAATATATGGAACTTACATAAAACCAGCATAAGAAAATTAATTCTCTGTATGATTTCATTTGGAACAGTGTTAAATGGGTTTTTTTTTATTATTATATGAAGAATTTAATGAAATAGTTATTTTTTTTTTTTATTTGCATGCTGCCTTATGAATACAGAATTACATTTTAAAAAATGCAGTGCTTTAATTTGATATTTCTCGTACCTTTGGTGTAATTTTCTCACAGATGATGCAAATGTTTTGACACCATTTTTTGCTTATGAATTCAGTTGTCTGAACTGTCTATTGTTCTTTTTTCCTTGAATTAAAATATGCTATGAAAATATTCTCAGCTTTGAATTATCTTGTTGGCAAATACAATATTGGAAATTTTTACAAATGTAATAATTAATATTTCATCCTCAGCAGAAAAATGGAGCATGTAATAATTTTTATTTAGAGAGAGAATGTTATGAATTCCCTGAAGTAAAACTAATTTTTTTGGTATTAAAATATTTTATTGTTGATATAAATTTGCAGGGCTTAACATTTGGAAAATTTTATTTATGGTTGTGAAATACTGGCTTGTAATTATTTTTATAGGTATCTTAATTATTTTTGCATTTCAATTGATATAGTATACTTTGTAATTTATTTCACTATGTTTAATACAAAGTAAAATTTTCCTCTCCAAAATTTTTCAGCGAATCAAAAGGCTCAAACTCATTTAATATTAATATGTCAATAGTGTAGGAAATGTGTTTATCTTTAGTAATATTTCAACTTTACTATTGTTTACCTTTCTCTTAGTTAAATAAATAGAGAATTGTGTTAGATATTGCAAAAGAAAAGGATATATTGTGTATTGTGATTATTTCTTTTAAATCATAGTATTTTGTCATTGTTTTGCCATGTCCAACTAGTCATATCTATTTAATTTCTGACAGCACTGTTAATAGTTAAATAATTTGGGTTGTATTTAATATCCTGCCATTCCATTTAGTGAAATTATGATGCATAGAACAAATGTCATTGTCACTGCTTTACACAATACAATTTTGTGATTGCTTCGTTACGTATCAAAGCTATATAGTCTAATTTAATATATGATGAAAATGCCATTTGTTTGCTTTTTGCTTGAAATGTTAAAAAAAATGAGAGGAATAGTTATTTTCATGTTGAAAATGGAAAATAATCATATTCTGCTGAGCTGTTAATAACATGATTTCAGATTTTCTGAGCTACTGACTCTTCAGTATTTTTATTGAAGGAAATATAATATTAGTTGCTAAATAATTTGATATGAATTTTGAACTTTGTCTGCCGTAAATACATATATTTCTTTATTATAACAGTTGCAATCTGAAAAAGTCATAAAGGTTTTTTTTTTAATTAGAAAATCTGAAAGCTATTTCTTAAATTAAATGTGAATTTTTGAAAAAGAAAATAAAAGGAGGGGGAAAAATTTAACTTCTAATTATAATTATGACCACACTATATTAATTTTATTTTAAAATATTTGTCGAAAAAGAATTACCATAGTCTTTTTTTTCATTATGATGATGATTAATGTTTTGACTTTAGTATGCTTTCAAAATTAGTTGTAGAGAAACTCGGATATCTCAGAATAAATTGAATAAAGCAAGTCATTAAGTCAAAAGTTTCTTAATCTAAATAGTAAAAGGCACAGGCTGGAATTACATTTAAACTATATTGTACTAAATATACTTTATATTGTATAAAGCATTGCTGTATTTAGTACTCAATTGTATATTATTGACAATATATGTGAATAAATGTTTTTGTAGACAGCAAATTGTGTCATTTATCTGTTTAAAAATAATAGCAGTTTAACACTATATATTTCACCAATGCTATGTTGTGATTCAGTTTTTGAAAAAATATTTCAAATGAAGTCTTAAATTACTATACTCTGCATCAATTAATTTATGAAAAATATAATGTTTGCCCAATAAAATAATATTATTTTAGTAAAAAAATATCATTTGCATATTTTTATTCTCATAATTAATTTGCAGTGATATTTTTATATTCGAGACCATTTTAGTCATCGTTGAGAAAATGAATTATAAATGAATTTTCTTATTAAAAATCCCTGAAGATGATTTTGCCAAATAACTGAATATTTGTACCACTATCTACAAAAATAGAAATATATGAAGTTTTTTTTTATCATACTTTTTGAACTACAAATAAATGAAAAATGTATAAATCTGAATGATGTTTTAAAATTAAATTCATTTAATTGGTAAATGATTTTGTAACTTAAGTTTAAACTAAAATTGACATTTATCTTCATAACAAAATTTTCTCTACCCAGTGTCTTTTTTTTTTGAAAATTATATAAGTCTGCAATTTTTTTTTTTTTTTAAATTTTATAACTGATATTGTATATTCCAGATATGAGGATTGCTGATAGGAATTGCATTTTTTTTGTGTGTGTGTCACCTCGTGTTTCTTAATAATTACAGGTGTGACTTACAAATTATTTAATGTCACTGAACTTGAAACATTCCAATTTCTACGAATAGTAAGCAAATAAAAATCAACAAGAGTGGTTATCCTTTGACCTTATTTTAAGACAACAGAATCTGAACTATACATAAATTGTGAGAGTTGTTCTCTATAACCTTAACTGTTAGATCGTGGTTCTTGTTCTTCTCACTTTAACCTATACTTTGAAATACCTATAATTCGAATTTCATCTGAATTCATTGATTGTTGCGCCTCTAGGAGTTCGTTTATTACCGAAGTTATGTATAACCATCTTGTACAGGGTATTTTTTTTTTAAATTGACATTACTCGGAACCATCCGTAGCTTGATCTATCAGCTGAAATGCCACCAAATTTGGTAGAGGGACTAATGATGATGAGAGAAAAGATTCTGCTAGAAAGAGAGAAAGAAAAAATAGTTCCGAAAGCCGCCTATTGGGGAAAATGTGTCGCTTTTGTAGTCTACACAACTGAAAATTAGAGAAATAAATAACAAAGAAGAAGTTTCAGTGCAACACCGCTTTAATACAGCATATGAACTGCACTAAAAGGTTAGAGAGATGATGTTTCAGTGCACCATTCCACTTTATTCAATAAAAGCACTTCCTCGACGAGGTCATGGACCTCCTTCAATGTAACCACCCTTCTCCTGACTGCACATTTCATCCTGTACACAACAATGTCCATGTCCATTCTGCCTTGATCTACCTCGTGACTTTTTCTTGTGGAGTTATTTGAAGTTCAAAGTCTATCTTAGTGGGGTCCCGACTTTGAAGACCTTTAAAGACAACACATCACGGACTGTGCTGAGCTTTCCTAGTAACATATAATGTTTCATCGTTGAGAATGTTACGAACAAGATGCAGTGTGCGATCCACGAGAAGGCTGGTCAATTGAAAGAATTTTTTTTTTTATCGAGGAAGTGCTCTCATTGAATAAAGTGCTGTGGTGGATTGAACTATCTCTCTAACCCTTTGATGCAGTTCATATGCTGTATTAAAGCGGTGTTGCACCGAAATTTCTTCTTTGTTATTCATTTGTCTAATTTCTCAGTTGTGTAGATTACAACAGTGCCACATTTTCCCCTGTCGCCATTAGTCCCCCTACCAAATTTGATGGCATTTCAGCTCGTAGATCGAGCTACAGATGGCTCTGAGTAGTGTCAGTTTTTTAAAAAAACACCTTGTATATTGTTTGCATATATTTATACATTTATAGGATGGAGGGAATATAAGTTTTGGAACCAATTAATAGTGGACGGATATAGTTACAGTTATAAAAGTAGCGTCTACTCATAGGCAATTGAATGTGCTCTTCACAATTAAATCCCTGGCGACGAAATACGAAACTTAGCGTTTCTATCTCAAAACCTATTGAAGACATGGGGGGAAAAGTCAACTAGAAAATTGTGTAGAGTTATCGATTTAGTAAGTAATGATATTCCGTATCTGGATGCGAAAAAAATGCCACATTAGCAAAATGGACTCAATATTGTAATCTATCTAAACGGGAATATTCTTTTTCGGTTCGCTATTGCTGCTATCCAGACGCAACCTTTTTGCTTCTTTCTCTAAGAAGGCTCATGGGAAGAACTTTAAAGTAACTTTAACGTTTATTAATATAATGTAAAAAGTTTTCTCATGTTATACTTATGAAAAGAAGTGTTTGTGTGCCGTGTCCATACGAATGTATCGCACTTATAGCCATGAGATTTGTTTTATATACAAATAGTTATAATGGTGACTCGAACAAGGAGCTCGAAAGCTAAAATTTAATCTAGAAATTTTTTTGTATGCTGTGTGATTTTTCCGCTGTATTTGCCCTTAGTATCGTTTCTGACAGTGTCGAAACCAGGTTTTTGGTCTGGGAGGGGCTGAGGTCATAAAATGCTGTATCGTCATGATCTCATGTCTTATGTAAATTAAAAAACTTTACTCACCTGACAATAAGAATCACAAAGGACACTCAATAATCTAGACATAATATCTTAGACTCAATAATGTAATAAAAACGCAATGAAATAACTAGCCAAAAATTGTTTTCGACCGCGTTAACGCTACAAGTACAAGTGGAATGACTACAA
>BGPR01025060.1:0-22645 GCA_013235015.1 Araneus ventricosus | reverse complement strand
TTTCTATGATCTGTTTCGACAATACTTATATCTCAATATGTTTGTTTTCGACTTGGGTAAGACTTGTATAACTAGATTTAATTAGAGTTCGTGTTATGAAAAATGTGTACTATCACAAATGTAAACTGAATCTTCATGGAAGAGAGAAAATCGATAATTTAGCGAATATAGTCATATACATGGCCGGATTAACATATTTCTACGCCCTAGGCAAAAACATATTCTGTGCCCTCTCCTGTTTCAAAAAAATTAATATATAGTTTTCAATTTAATATACAATAATTTTTTTTAAGCATGCAAGCACTTAATACAATCTTTGAATCACATTAAATTTTCAATACAAAATTACACAACTTATGAAATTATATAAGAATAACGCCTACACAAATACACAATTTCTTTGAAATACCTATTAGAATTTCTTCGTCAGCGCTTTTATCCGTGAACACAGGCTTCAAAGGTCATTGAAGTGGAGAGATCTTTTTAAATATCTTTAAATGCAAATAAGTTCAAATGCAAGAGACAATTAAGTCCACAGAAGGCAACCAGCGGGAGTGGTCTCCCCTAAACTTGCTCGTATACTTCCCCAAAAAGGTGCTGTTTCCCCTCCCCGCGTGAATTAAAAAATTCGAACCTACTGTAACCCAGAATCCAATGACTATCAGAAGGTTTTTCATTGTAGATTATAGTGATTGTAAAATATTTAGGTGAAGAATCAAATTCAAAGAGATGCGTGCAGATTAAAACGCATCTATCACACACTGCTAGGTTCCAGTGTTGCTGGCTCAAGGAGAAAGTGACGTAATCCTTCCGCGTGCACAGAGATTGCTACCAATACTTATGCGTATGGAGAATCGGATTAGAAAAAATAATTATGCAATTTGAACAACTTTTTTCAACCGTTTGGAAAGAAATTTGGGCACATATCTATAATTAATGCTAGCAACTGTCATACCAATTTTTATTTATCTAAGCCAAAGGGTTTAGGAGATATAATTTTTATAAGTATGCGCTTATACAGTCCCACAGACCATCAACCCTTCGACGGGTTTGGTTCAAAATTTGATAAAAACCTACAAATTATGTGTAAAGATCACACACCAAATTTCATCTTCGTAGCTCGAATAGTTTTCGAGTTATCGTGTTCACAGACAGACACGATTCCAAAATTGTGTTTTTCGGACTCACGGACGGAGGTCTAAAACGTGGAGATTCGTCAAAATCTCGAGTTCGAATTTTTTGACGATTTCAATACTTTCTCTTTGTACACTTCGTATGCAAGAAAGTAAAAAATGTATCTTTGAATATATTTAATGTAATGAATGTGAATTTCGAAAAAATCATTTTATATGGCTTTTTAAAAATAACACTGAAAAAATGTGTAAATATTTGGTTGTTATATCTTCTATACATGGCCTAGGTTGGCCCTATGGGAAATCTGGCCCTGGTTATATAACTGTAACCAACTGTTTCTTTGGGAATTTCGGGTTCAGTTATGCAATCTGGACCTAATCTTGTAGTTTGTTACGAAAAACTGAACAAAATTCTAATCTCACACACTGCTTATATGGTATTAATTGTGGAAAAATGTGGCATCAGAATTTTTCTACAATGCTTTTCGACAACAGCTATTTTTATTGTGGTCCAGACATCTTCGCCTGAGACAAATTAAACTGTGTAAGGCTCACAAGCAAATGTTATCAACAGGGATATTTTATCCCAACTCGCATTACTAATATAATAGCCCAGATCCTCCGGTAACGCTCTGACGTCACCAACAATAAAACTCGCGACATAGCACTGCGAGACGTTAAACAGCATTATTTCATTGTTAGAGAACCTAAATTTCAGTTATTTTAAATTTAAAAGAGTAATTGTCGTTCTGATTTCAAATCTAATAGCTCTAAAATAGTGAAATAAAATTTTCTATCGATTGATATAAAATTTATCTCTATGATCACTAGTTCCCGAGAAATTTAAAATTATATTAGTCCTATATTTCAAATTAATTTCCGTTTTTTAATAGAAAGTAGTAAATTACGTCAGTGGTATATCATGCGCGTGATATAGTTTGAACGCCAAATTGTATCTGAATGCAATCGTGGCGATGTTGTTTTCTTGCCAAGAATTAAATTAGCCACCAGTGACGTGAATCTACCATTCGTCTTCAAGTGCCACCAGTTAAAGTTAATTCCAGCTTACACGATGACTATCAACGAATCGCAGGGGCAAACTTTCGATCATGTTGGAATTTACCTCGATGAGCCTGTCTTTTCACATGGACAGCTCCATGTTGCACTTTCAAGGTCTAGGATTCCCAATCACGTTAAAATTTACACAAAGACATCTGAAGGAAGGAAAATTATTAAACAACGAAAAATACATCACACGGAATGTTGTTTAACAAGAGGTTTTTCGAATAAAGAAATATTTAAATAATATGAAAATAAAAAAAAAATTCCTGTCATAAAACATGTGTTTATTTTATTTGTTTTCAATCAATGTTAAACATTTCTCTCGCATATATATCTATTTAAACATGTGAAATTTGAAGGGAAATCTCTCGAATGAAGAGGCAATTTGCACCCGTCAAACCATGACGGGTGATTTTCTAGTTTGAATATAAACTGCGACCTTCAAGATCCCAACCAGTGGCATAACGAAAATAAGTGGCGCCCGTGTCATAATATGATTTTTTCGCCTCCCCACCGTCATCATCAGTGACTTAGCTTGTGAAAACAGCTCCCGTGGCATGGTATTTTTTCGCCTCCCTCCGTCATCATCAGTGACTTAGCTTGTGAAAACAGCTCCCGTGGCATGGTAT
Source organism: Araneus ventricosus (assembly GCA_013235015.1). Lineage (NCBI taxonomy): Eukaryota > Metazoa > Arthropoda > Arachnida > Araneae > Araneidae > Araneus > Araneus ventricosus. Next base: position 19,821 of record BGPR01025060.1, on the reverse strand, counting down.
TAAATTCAATTTATTGTATCCAACGGAGAAAAGTATAATCTCACTACTTGTGCTGATCAATGCAGAGTGGTAAATGAAATTGAAGCGCCATCTATATTCAGTTAAAAAAATGAAGTGAATTGATTTATTTATTCCTAATCAGAGGAATTGCCTTTGGAAAGCCAGGATAAAGATATGAAAAGCTCTTAATTCTTGTTTCTGATTGTTATTTGATTCCGAAGTTAGCAAATATATTAAATTTCCGAAAATTCTATTGACTTATATACTTAATAAACTGTAGATGTAAACTGCGCCACTTTAAATATAAGGCAAGTTTTTATGTAACATTTAGTTTATTTTGAAGTTCGTTGACAAATGTTGTACTAACTTGTTATATTAAAGGCGAGTCAAACTGAATTTTGTCTTGCTGTTAAGACGAGGAGAAGCGGACCTGGCCTTGTCTTTAAATTCGTCCGTTACAAATCATATAGACCTCCGTCTTAAGGCATAAGAGTGGGAAAGAGAATCCTCCAACAACTTTGAATTTTTTAATCGTTTCTAACAAAAGTTCTGTAAAATAACATTCGACAGAGGAACTTGTTTTTTATTGTAATAATATTCAACAGATGAAGTTATTTTATATTGTAAAAAGTATTCATCAACTATGACCTAGGAGCAACTGTTTGATCAATCATTTTACTTAAAAAAGAAATGTTATAACTTTATTTTTAAGCAAGCACTAAGCTTAATAATGGCATGTATAAGACCGAAAACTGTTAACATGTAAATCATTTTATTAGATCTGTACCTATTAATAGGCACTATTATATAAGATGGCTACCATTGGTGATCGTATAGTTTTTATTTTTAAATTACACAATAAAATACAATTTTTATTTGACCCTTATATTCGAAACCTACCTTTCAGGTATCTGCATATTGGGTTACTAAAAATAAACCTGAAAACACATAATAAGTACTGCGTTATAAATGAGACAAATTCAATTAGCTTTGATTTTAAATATTTTTTATTTTAACAATTATTGATATTGAAATTAATTACTGCCATAAAAATTTAGATATATGCATAAAAATTGATGCACAGAAATGAACATTTATCAAACAAGACAAAAAATAAAAATTGTAGCTACACATTAGCACTGCAGGCCTAAGAATTATATTTCAGAACACAAAGTAAAAAAAAGACAACCTAAATTTGATAGAGATGTAATGATGAACATTATTCACTGCAACATCACAAACACTTCTTGAATTGATGAGTATTACTTAAAAAAAAAAAAAGTGAATTTTTTTTATATTCACTTAACAATGGTATTTTGAAGTATGCAACTTGCACATTTTCGCACCTTGCTCGGCCATTCCTCTAGGCCTGCATCACTCATTCTAAAATCGGAAAAGCTGAAGATGAGAACAAAAATGTTGAGCAGGAATAGACGTTAAAAAGATGATCACGATCTCTGTGATTAAGAGTACACACCACCACGATGAAAAATAAAAATGCTGTAGGCATTACCCACACTGCAGATCCCGCAAAAGGTGATGATCATTGAAAATCAGCGTTCATGGATTGTTCCGGCATAAAGAAAGAAATGCTTTCTTTCACAAATAGCACCTTAATTCAACAGATTGTTCCGGAATAGTGTTGTAGAAAACTTTCCATCTCGTCTTTCAGAGCATTCATCACCGAGTTTTTTCGTACTGCATCCTTATAGGAATACCAACGAAGAATAAAAAAGAATCTTCAGCTTCAGCCTCCAAAATATATAAAATATTAACGGAAAAATACACGCAGATGCAAGAAAAGACAAGACCCCGACCCCACCGGCCCTGGGGGCCCGCAGCTGGAACAACACCAACCACTCGCTTAGCCCATCACAAAGGAATTCTAAAAGTAACGGAAAACGATTCCAGATACAGACGCCTAAGACCTGATGACGCCAAAAACTTACGCGAGCCAAGATGGCGAAGAAATAGTCCCGTTGCAAAATTTGAATTTAAAAATTAATAAAGTTGAAACCTTAATGGAAACAACAACAAAAGTTAATACAAATAATAATTAAATCGAAAACAAAGTAAATAGTTAAGTAAAATTTAGAAATTAAATGAAACGGTTAAAATTAACGTTTGAATTTCAAAATTAGCCAAAGTTGCCACAAGAAAAGAAAGAAACTTTAGTGGCGAAGAATTAAATTAATTAAAAATACTGACAAAGCCGAAAAATGATGTTAATGCAATATTTGCAATCTAACACATTTGCTTCAAAATTTGACTTGAGTAAGAGGCGAGCTTTTAAACTTGCACATGTTGTGTAATTTTCATCTGTTCTATCCTCTATAAAATCTAAAAACATTATTCATTCTGTCTTTTGTTGTTTAAACCAATGTAGATTTTCATTACATATACTACATAAACTGAAGATAAATTGTTTATACATATCATTTTGAAAAGGCCCGATAGATGGCGCCACATCTTCTTAGAGGAAGCCCCTGCTTTCACCTTCCTACTGCTTTCACCTATCCTCCTTCCAGCATTACCAGACATGAAGCAAACACCACAGCATTGCACTCCTTGTGAGGTCCAGGACACTACTACCTGGGACGGATACTTGAATCCAAATTATTTATATTCAAATGTCAGGCTCACTGATGTCACTTGTCATGTTTTAGAGATTGTGGTTCCACAGACCGTGCATTCCATCGAATTTCCATCACTATGTGTGTATCATTTTAACAAGTGATTGTGCGTGGCAAAGAAATAATAAATGAGCCCAATGTGAGCAAGACAGCGCAAGTTATAGAGATGGGTATTTTAAATGTACCACTGCATTAATTTTATATATACGCATATAAGTTTAAGCTCCCTGCAATAAACAGTCGTTGCCAAATCCAAGGCAAATGGTTCACGTCACTGATACGTTCCAATTTTTGAGGACTATTAGTGCTATAAACTGCTTTCTGTAGTTTAAGATAATAATCCCATTGAATTAAATGGTCCAATTAGGCAACTGTTTATAAATCAATCTAGGCAATCTGTGGACAACAACAGAAAATTTCCCCTAACCTTATCTTTAAACTATTTTAATAAAATGTATAGTAAATTGCAGCCGAAGAAATTTTCTATCCGATGATATAATAAAAAAAATCCTACTTAATGTAAAAAAAAAAAAAAAAAACATGAGGACTTTTTGACTTTTATTAAAATAATTAATGGATGATACCTAAATCTAAATATTTGTTCTGTAATTAACTACATAACACTTTCGTTTAAAAATTATTCCAAACATCCCATCAAATATAATTACATAAAATAAATATTCTTATCTAGATACTATTTCTATTTCTTTTCTCCAGATGGCATCTCGAAAGCTGAGCTTAAAAAAATTATGCTGAATACTTTTAGCGGTAATGTAACATTTGGCTAGTTCGAAAGTTTTCAATTCAAATTCGTCGGCAATTAAATTTTGTTTCTGGTACTTTGAATTTCTATATTAATATCTATCGTCTACAAATCGAATTTATTTTGGTTAATTCAAAGACAAAACCAACAAGTGTAAAATTTGATTTTATTTCTGAATTGTTTCTGATGGTCAGATAAGTCCGTAACTTATGTCCTCCGGGTCTGTTTTATTTTACGTGCTAATGTATTCAATCAAAACAGCAATAAACATTTTCTCACTTTTTAAAAAAGTTTTGAACTCGTTAGGTCTGAATTGCACACTTTATTTTGAAATTTATTGTAGAATTACTGCATTCAAATCGCTGTATACTGTTTATTTATTACAATTCTCAACTTATTTATTAAAATTACTATTTTTAAAGTAAATAATTTTCTTATTTTTTTTGCAGGAAGATTAAAATTATTATCTTTCTTATTATTAAAATTATTTACTGTAAATTTATTTATTTGTATGCAGCTCAGTAAGTTAAATGGACTATATTCTTCGTTTCATCATTTTATTGTAAAACTCAACATAGGTATACGAAAATGAACAGTGTGACTAAAATAGTAATTATTAATTTATACTTATTAAAATAGTGGTAATAAGACCCATTTATAAATCTTTACGATCTCGCTTAATAGGAGGTACAAATATACAGTGGCGGACTGGCGAGGCTGCCAGCTTGCCCGATGGCAAGTGGGCCCTCCTAAACAGAAGACAATTTGGGCCCCCAGGAAATGTGGGAAAGGAAAAAAGAAGAACTCTTTCTCTATAGTAAGCTAATAAAAAAAAGAGCAAAAAATAATAAGTAGTAAATTTCTAAAGCAAATAAATAAAATAGCCCTGTACCCAAGGTCCGTGTTTCTTATACAATATTTAACTTACGGAATTTAAAATCAAATAACTTTAAACATAGTTTCGTTATTTTAAACGTAGAAAACTAAATGGTGTTAAAAGGGATTTATTTTTAAAACGCGGAAAAATGAAATATATAATAAAAAATTAAATTAAATATATATAATTTAATATATATACATATGAATTAATGTTACGATTATAGATATGTGTGGGCCCTCACTGACTCCTGGCAACCACTATTTTCAGACCCAGTCCGCCACTGCAAATATAGCTGCTGTAAAAGAACTCGTTTGATAGAAGGAACTTAGCAGAGCACACCTTTTAGGTCCAGCTGTCATCAACTCTTATCTGGAGTTGAGAGGCTTTTTTCTTTTCGCCACCATATGGGGAATGGCGCTGCAAGCCAGACTAAAAAAAAAAAAAAAATTCAAGAACTGTTAAATATGATAAATTATTACCATTTTTACTTAAACAGAAGACCTTTAAAAGAACTGCCATCTTTAGCTCCAAATTAGTGATGTTCCACTGTAGAGCATTTTAGAAGTAATTATAAATCAAAAGGCCCTTATAACAATTAAATGAATATTCAAAAAAACCTCATAAAAAAGAAAAGGAGTAAAATATAATCTGCACTTTGAAAGTCTGAATAAAATAGCACTAAATTTAAATGACTGATTTTCTTTAAAATAGTTGTTGAGAAGCATTTAATGTTCATTACAAACATGTCCCATCGTAGCGGCAATCGCGTTCGCTTTTGGAAAATGTTATAAAACTTTGTTCTTCTTCCAATAAATTTTGAAATTTTTGATAAGCTTTATCAAATTACTTTTTATTACTTAAATGCACTTAACTTTCTTTAGGGTTGACATCTTTTTTGTCAAATTTTCACTACATAGTTAACTAAAAATAAAAAAAATACTCTTGTCGAAACATTGCTTCTATTTCTTTCCACTAGATGGCAGCTCGAAAATTGAATGGCTGTTGTGTTAATCGAATGCGGTCAATTGTCGATTTCATTGTGAAATCAAAATGTACTAATCTGTGTGTTCTAATCAGAAGGACGTGACTCGTCTAAAAATTTTGTAAAGTTCCTTTCTTTCATCATCTCAATCTTACTTCAATAGAAGTCAAAATTTTGTTAAACAAAAATTGTCACATTTAGTAATAAATTAATGGAAACTCAATACTGCTAATTTTTTCGAATTATTCAACCAACATTCATGTGTTAATTTTCTCGGCTCTTTGTGGCAACTTGATCTTTCACATTACGGAACGTATGGTTTTTAAAATTCTCGTAGAGTCAGAAGACGAAGCATGACTGAAAAGTGTGTGGAACAGCTTTTGAATTTCTTTAACTTCTTAAGGACATTACTTAAAGCATGTGCACATGACAATTAAAAATAATTTGTTTCTTAAATAGTTTAAAAGATGTCTTAAGACAATGAATTTAATTTTAAAACCATGAATGTTCTAATTAACATGTTTCAAAGTAAATTAAAAATAGGAAGATTAAAAATATATCCTTCCCGAAAAAGGAAAAAAAAAAAAGCTTTCTAGGTTAAAAAAACACACATTCTAAGACAGTTCATGAATTTTTACACTACATAGTGTAAATAACACGTCTTAGTATAATTTTAATAACTGAATATGGAAAAATTAAATTAATTTAATAAAAATAATGATAACAGTTGATAGCGAAAAAAAACTTGGTTAATAGGAACCTTTTTCATATTTAAAATTCTAATTAGATAAATTTTTGGTTAAAAATTAAAGTATAATGATTATAAAAAAATTTGTAGAGGCTTTTGGAGCAATGGCGCCCCTGAGTCACTGCCCAATTAGCCTATTTGTTAAGAAGGCATTGAATATAAATAAATCTTTCAAAATTTTTTTCCTAATACTGCAATAACCAAAAAACCATATATCAATCAATATTATTTGTACTATCTGAGATTTGATTAAAGAAATGCTTAAAAAATTTCTGCGAGGAATTTCACATTTATCGGTTTTTAAAATGCAAAATTTCTCTTCCTTAAATAACATTCACTTGCTTTGTAATCACTAGATGGCGCCACAACTGTTAATTTTCTTCATGAGGATAGTGAGAACTATTTTAAGAGCGGGCATTCACAGTATTTGTGCTCGGCTGTTGTGTTGAAGTACCTATACGGGCCGAAATGGCAAAGATTTTATAACCAGAATAAAATAGACTGAGTTAAATTTCAACTTGATTTTACTGCATCTGTATCCATCCACTGGTCTATTCTTATTGATATTAATTGAAATGCCATCGGCTGCCTTTTTTTTTGGAACTAATGAAGTAAAATGCTGTTAAGCATATCCAGATTCTCTAACATTAAGTATGAAATATTAGAATTTTATTTTTTGACGTAAACTTACGTCCCTCCATAGTGGTCTAATGGGGTGTCGGGAAAAGAAAAAATTATGACGCTTTTCGTATTTTTAAATGCTTATAGCTCCGCAACCAAAAAACATAGAGGGTTGGTTTCAGTTTCATTTAGCAGAGATAGGTAGACATTGAATATTGCAAAAATAACTTTAGAAATTGGAATTATGGTTTAGTCACAGTCGAATTGCCAAGTTGGTGAAAATCACGAAGAATTTTGATGACGTCACAGCGACCGATGCGCACGCTCGCAGTGACCAACCTAACTTTCGTATTCAGTTGTCTTATGAAATACTCGGAATCAATTTTGCTCATCGTTCAAGATTTCGATATAGATAAAGACGTACCGATCATTATGATGGGAGAATTCGACATAGACGCGAAGAGAAACGAAAACGAATTTGATTTTCTTAAACATTATTTTAATCTCAATATGGTTCCTACAAACTATCCGAGTACATTAGGCGATTCATTCATCGATCTTACGTTCAGGCGAAATATTACTCCAAAATTGTTGAATTACGTTTGCTATTTCTCGTACCATCGTCCGATTTTACATAAGATTGTTACTAACTGAAATTATATCCAATATTAATAACATGAATAAATATATTACATTTTAAAACAAGAATTTTTTTCTCGAAAATAACCCCCCCCCCCAAAAAAAAAATCGCGAATCAGTCACATAAATTGAGAGTTACAAAGAGCTACTCCAGTCACATAATCTCAGAGTTACAAAGAGTTACTTTAGTCACATAGAGCTACTTCAGTCACAGAAAGTCACAGTTGAGTAAGGTAAGTAAGTCTACGCCCCTCAATCCCAGTGGGCGTTTCGCAGAGACAGCCTCCCGTAGAATTTTTTTTTTCCAAAATTTTATTAGATTTTTACTTAAATAAAAATTAATTGACATTTTAATGTTTTCCCACAATAGCTTCGGAGCATATTATTACACAAAAAACATTTTTACAACATCTTAAAATTAAAAAAATAATCAGCATTCAATTGATGCCATTTTATTTCCGTTCCGGTCGCTTTATACCATTTTATTTCAATTGATACCATTTATTAATTTTTTCTCTGATTTTAATAAATTTCTCAAAAATAATTTTAAGCACGATTTCTAACAACACTTTAATGTTGTGATGGAATTCAAACCAATTTTGTAGTTTAATCAAACTTTCCAATCGCGTGCTTTTGCCAATGTTAACGCTATGATATCAAAAATTGCGTTCTTTAGACATTAACTTCAAAACAGAATTTTCACCATTTTCGCTTTTCTTAACGTTATAATGTTTTTAGGTTCGTATTTTTTCCGTAAATTGTTTTATGTAAGAATCGGTACGAACAGATTGCGCAGCGATTTTTACATCAAGCAATTTACATAAGGTTAATGGAATCCGGCAAGACGAATGAAGCTTAAAAGATTATCTTGTTGTGATGTTTTGGACTAGAGGTTCGAAACTTAAGGACATTTCTTTAATTTAGAATTTATTAAAATATGGTATTGAAGATAGTTTCAAATAAAAACAAGCAGGAGTGATCTCCCCTAAACTTTCTCGTATGGTCCCTAACATATGTGGAGAAAAAATAAGGCAAATGCACCAAGCGTCCCTAACACAGGTGGAGAAAAAATAAGCTAAACGGCATACCCACTAGCTTCTCTTGGCGAGGTGAAAGGCGAGTACTCGCCAATACGCAATATGGCCTGGCGTAAGAGAAAAAAAAAATCGAATATACAATTTGAGCGCCTATTTTTGATCAATTGAAACGAAAATTTGGCACGGATGTACATTTAATGTTAGCAGACTTCATATCAATTTTTATTTATCTAAGACATAGCATTTAGGAGTTGCAGACCGACAGTCAACCCTTCGACGGATTTGGTCCAAAATTTGATACAAGCCTACATTCCTGGTGATAAAACTGTGTACCAAATTTTATCCATCTAGCTATTTAAGTTTTCGAGTTATCGTGTTCACAGACAGACATGATTCCAAAATTGTGTTTTTCGGACTCAGGGAGGTCTAAAACGTGGAGATTCATCAAAGTATCGAGTTCGAATTTTTTGACGATTACAATACTTTCCCTTTGTATACTTCGTATACGAGAAGATTATCTATGTTAGAGCGACATGGTATCATGGATCTGATCTGGTATTTGGACCAGGGGAACATGAAGCAACAACAACGAGAAAGTAAACCAGCCTGAGTGGTCTCCCCTAAACTTTCTCGTATACTTTCTAAGTGGAGATTCGTCAAAATCTCGAGTTCGAATTTTTTTGACGATTACAATACTTTCTCTTTGTATACTTCGTATACGAGAAAGTGAAACAAACAAACAAACCTGAATCAAATATCTGTTGCCACGTTTCAAAAAAATATTATTTTGAAGCAGGCGCGATAAAATAGGCAATGCATTGAATACTAAAGCGAAAATTCTGCTTTGGAATTGAATTCCCAAGAAAACAATTTATACTACCACAACCGTAACAGTTGCAAAAGCGCGTGAATAAAAGATTTGCTGAAATAATGAGATCGGTTTGATTTACAACAATAAAAAAAATTGTTAACAATTGATGTTTGAAAACATTATTTATTGTTGTAAATAAAATTTACAACAATAACAGATTACTACCAATACGCATGCGCATGAGAATCGGATAAAAAAAAATTGAATATGCAATTTGAACGCCTCTTTTTGACGGATTTGGCCCAAAATCGTATACGGACCTACATTCATGTCGATAAAACTGTGTATGAAATTTTATCCATCTGTCTTTTCAAGTTTTTGAGTTATAGCGTTGGCATGACCTCGAACATACAGACAGACAGACTTCCAGTTGACGGATTTTGTCCAAAATTTGATAGAAACCTACAAATTATGTGTAAAGATCACACACCAAATTTCATCCCTGCATCTCAAATAGTTTTCGAGTTATCGTGTTCAGAGACAGACATAATTCCAAAATTGTGTTTTTCGGACTCGGGGAGGTCTAAAACGTAGAGATTCGTCAAAATCTCGAGTTCGAATTTTTTGACGATTACAATACTTTCTCTTTGTATACTTCGTATACGAGAAAGTATAAAGTCGTGGAGCGTTCTGTTATCAAGGCAATTTTACACTAGGATCGCATATTTGCAAGACTTCTTGAACTCATGAATCACGAGTCACGTGCACACTTGGAACTATAGTACACTCCGACACTCCCACTAGTCCGACGCACCTGTTGTAACATATTACTTGATGAGTCCTGTTAAAACTTGAAATTTTCCCACTTTCAGTACGTGATTTTTCTATAGTCCGGACACTCTTTATAATCCGACAGGTGTCCGGTCCCATATGTGTCGGATTAGAGAGAAACTACTGTATATTAGTGTAAATTCGGCTTTATACGAAATGATTTAATGCCAGCAATGTTAATTTCATTCTGAAAATAGTATCTACAACAAATTACTTAATTGCAGTAACCATAATGTGGAATAAAGACTGAATCGCTAACTGCAGGAACAACATGAATCAATCATATCAAAATGCTGGGAGCTTAATCCTTTATTTTCCGACGATACTTAAAAATACTACAGTGGAATCTCCCTATAACGAAATGGCTTGGTTCCAGTTGAAAAATTCGCTATAGAGAAAATTTCGTTGTACGGAGATCAGAGATTTTTGCAGTTATTTAAGTAAATGTAACAAACCTTTTATTATGTGCGATAAGTTCAAAAATATTTAATTATGACTTTCAATTAAAAATGAAGTAATATTTATTATAAATTTGTTAAAATTATACTAATTTTTATTGTATAAATAAAATGCTCAAAAGTGAAGACAATTCACCAGTTTAGAAAATAATGTGTAAGTATGGATAAACATAAAATGCGTATTGTCACATCCATTTGTTGTTTCCACCCCCACTCCACCCCTATTCTTGGAATCTTGACCCGTAGAAATGTTACTCCTTTAGAGTACTACTCTATGGTTGCTCCTTCTGTAGAAACCCAGGTCCCCACAACTGCATTGCCCTTCACATAGCATTCTATTGTTATGTGTTATCGCTGGAATGAACAATGCGAGTGGTTCCAGAAACAGGCACTTGTAAACGACTTGTTTGCACAGAAATTAGCAACTTTCTTCAAAAATGCCAAAAATCGAAAAGATAAAGGTCTGAAAAAATTCGTTATAGGGAGACAACCACATCGTTATATGGAGAATATTTTGAATGTTATTTAACATTCCGATTAAAAATTTCGTTATAGGGAGAAATTCGCTGTAGGGAGACTTCGTTGAAGGGAGACTCTACTGTACTTTAATCAATCACGTTTATATCTTCGTAATTTGACAGTTTTTCCTGACAGTATTCGCATGAACACGAGGAATGTAGTTCCGACAGCTAGCAGTACGTGGCAGATGAAGGCAAAAATTAAATTTTTAATTATTAATCAAATTAATTAAATTATCTTATTTAATTTTAAAGTTTTCATCTTTCCTGGGGTTATTCTGCATTAAAACGTATCTAATGATGCCAAAATAAAATCGAACACTTTCTGGCAAGTTAATTTGGTAAATAAAGGATTATAAAAAGACTGATTAATCAATGATTAGTTTCTATTACCTGGTAGATTTTATATACCTCTAATATGACTTTACTTGACACTTGTCATTTTTTCGTTCATTATATAAATACAGTTAAACCTCGCATAACGAGCAATTCGTTACAGAAGCTTACTCATTATGAGAAACAATTTTTCCCATAGAAATCAATGTAAAATACGATAATGCGTTCAATGCCCAGAAAAATACTCAAAAAATTTTATGTATAACGTTTAATCAAAGAAAATTATATATAAGATCGTTAAGGAGACTGAATCATCGTCATCCTATCTTTCATGCAGAATCAACCAGCATGGAATTCGGATAGGATTTTCAGAGATGAAACGTTGAATGAGTGCACGGACTGATGTACCTTTTCTGTTATTCTTATTAATAGAAACTAGCTGTGCGGCCCGGCGTTGCACGGGCTATCACGAATAATAGGATATTCCCGAAAGTGAGGTCACGTGAGACCTTGAGATCCATATATTTTCATATGACCCGCCTCCGTTTTTCTCTACAATCAACAAATACTGTCATTTACTTTCCCTAACAAACGTTACGAAGTTAAACACTTTAATACAAAAAAAAGAAGAAAAAAAAGCAGGAAAACGATTTTTTTCCATTGTTAATAAATCCAAACACAGAAGCTCGCTCAAAAAGAAATACCAACTTCCATTAAATAAATAAAAAAATGCAACACCGGATGCGAAAACTAATAATAAGGAAAAAAGAATCTGCCGTGAATGAATTCACCATGCTGCCAATAGACGGCAGCACGTCAATTAATTCATTTTGATGTTTTTTTAATATCTTTTTAACTAATTACAATTTAAATAGTCGAAAGGGATTCCTTGGATTATTTTCCATCTTTTGGTACTTACGGCTAGTTTCAGGATTCAGTGGTTCGTGAGAAGATAGAAGGACATAGATACATATGTTTGTTTACCTTCGAATTTTAATAGGATAGATAAGTCAATTACATCACGTCATTGATTCAAATATGTCACTCAACTCGTTACGTCACTCAAATACGTTACATAATTTGTGACGTAGCGTTTCAACAACTATAAATGCACTGCCGAAAAATAATTTTAAAAAACCATGGACTTCAATATTACTGGAAAAAAGAAATCAAAACAAAAGATCTAATTCGATTAACAGTTAAAACAGGTTACAGTTAAAAGTGCACGCACAAGTACTAAACAACTAGTTTGATAAGAATTAAAGCAAAATAAAAGCTCCGTGGATATGACAATAACCGCAAATTCTGGGATTTCCCTTCTCCTAGTCACTCGTTATGCTAAACGTCGCTCGTTAAGCGAGTCATTTTTGACGTAGATTTACGTCTCTCCATAGTGGTCTAATGGTGTGTCGAGAAAGGAAAAAAATTATGACGCTTTTCGTGGTATTTTTAAACGCTTATAGCTCAGCAACCGAATAACATAGAGAGTTGGTTTCAGTTTCATTTAACAACTCAAGTTTCAGAACACCCGGTTGATATATTCGTGGAAATGTGACTGTGATTCCTCAATAACGTAATAAGCTAGATAAATGAATTTTTCCATGTGATGTTTACAATAAGAACGTAAATTTACATCAAATGTTGGTTTAAATCAGCCAAAGAGAAAGGACAGAAACGTATATTCAATTCTCTTCAGTAGCGTAGCTACAACTTTCCCCGCCCGGTTGAGCTGGCAACATGCCGCCCCTTCTTTGCAAGTTACATAGGGCACATAAATATGAATCAGTGGCGTAGTTAAAGGGGTGGCGGAGGGGCTGTCCACCCTGGGAGGCAAAATCAGACATGCCAGAAAATAAATTTTATAACGAAGAAAGAGCAGCGGCACCACTAACTCTTTCATTGTATACATGTAAGAATTGTATTTTCCCAGTCTAGCTTAAAAGCGTAAGTTTAATTCCCCCGTAATAATATTTTCTCACTTTCCGTACAAGCTCATTTGAATATTGTTGTGTCAGCGGAAAGGTATCGAGAGATAAAGATCACGCGGTCTCTTCGTGCTAATCACGTGATGCGTGGGTATTTCTCCGTTAAAAAGAACCCAGTGTAATGTTTTAATCGGGGGAGATGACTTTTTGAAATCCAACAGTACAGATATGCGGTAGATGCGAGCTTAAGCAGTTAACGGGGTCTCGTCCCTGTTAGCACGGCGACGATGGGCTATGGCTGTAACCTGTATCTATCTGCGTAACTACAGTGGAATCTCCCTATAACGAAATCGCTTGGTTCCAGTTGAAAAATTCGCTATAGAGAAAATTTCGTTATACGGAGATTAGAGATTTTTGCAGTTATTTAAGTAAATGAAACAAACCTTTTAGTATGTGCGATAAATTCAAAATTATTTAATTATGACTTTCAATTAAAAAAGAAGTAATATTTATTATAAATTTGTTAAAATTATACTAATTTTTATTGTATAAATAAAATGCTCAAAAGTGAAGACAATTCACCAATTTAGAGAATAATATGTACTAGTATTGATAAACATAAAATGCGTATTGTCACATCCATTTGCTGTTTCCACCCCCACTCCACCCCGATTCTTGGAATCTTGACCCGTAGAAATGTTGCTCCCTCTGTAGAAACCCAGGTCCCCACAATTGCATTACCCTTCACATAGCATTCTATTCTTATGTGTTATCGCTGTTGTTTGCACAAAAATTAGCTACTTTCTTCAAAAATGACAAAAATCGAAAAGATACAGGTCTGAAAAAATTCGTTATAGGGAGACAACCACATCGTTATATGGAGAATATTCTGAATGTTATTTAACATTCCGATTAAAAATTTCGTTATAGGGAGAAATTCGCTGTAGGGAGACTTCGTTGTAGGGAGACTCTACTGTATATATCTGGCTCTTACTAACTTTTTAACGAGGTGTAAGTTGATAACTTACAAAAGTCACATCAGCACTTTTAAACGGTAGTTCGTGCCGCGTGTGTCTGCATTGTCTCTTCAATTGTGGATTTTTGGGTGAGTTTTGACACCTTTTTCTTCGTTTTTGTTTTGTTTTGTTGGTTTTGGGGTTGGGTTTAATATGTTTTGTTTCTAATAGCCTTGGGCTTTTATTATATTTTTATTTTTTTCTCATTTGGACTTGGGCTTTTTGCTTTGTTTCAAACTTTGGTTTTTGTTTCGGTGTTCCGGGGAAACAAACTCTTTTTGGCATTATTGCTAGAGTTTTGTGTCAGAAAACACCGAATTTTATGCTTGCGCCCGTTCGGGATTTCCCTTGCTGATGACGCGTCCCGGACGTTGGCGTTTTTGTTCCTTTTTATTATTATTTTGGTTTTTCTTTTACAACGTGTTTTTAATGTTTTCTTTCTATGTTTTCTTTTATTAATATATATATACATATATATTTATATATTATGTTCTAATATTATGTTCTAGTAATAAATAATTTAGTTTTAACTCTTGTTTCTTCTCCTTTATCTTTGGTGTATTTACCCCTAGAGTGTTCCTTAGATGAAGCATTTTTACCTGTAGGCGGGGTTTGGGATTTAACCGCCCACACTTTTTCCCACAATTCTTGGCGGCTCAGGCCGGAATTGAGTTTTTCTACATACATACCAAAATAATGTAATTCTTTCGTAGTTTTCGCTTTTTGTCGGCAAATTGCCGATATGTGAAAGAAAGACTGGAAAGATCGAGGGAGTCAAACGAATTACGTTACTAATAAAATGTTTTATTTCCTAGACTTAATTCATTTTTTTTCTTATTTTGAGGTTTATCTGCCCTATGTATTTTGCAAAGATAGGGCGGCAAAAGCTGCGACTACGCCACTGTTCTGAATACAAAAACAGTAAATTCCGGGGAAAAACATATTAGTAATGTAGTTAGTTCGTCTACTCCGTCGGGGGGACACAGCGAGTTCGCGGAGGAGAGGCTGCCATATAAGTACGCAGGCTCTCGTCAACCCGATGGCACAATAATGGTGGTGTGGCTCTTTGGGCCCACTTCCGATGACGGGTCGTACCCCTGCAAAACGGAGGGTTGTTGCACGGGCCGCTCGTAATGGGGGCTATTATGCAGGAACCACGGTGCCTGACTATTTGTTGCGGCGGCCGGTCATCCAGTTGTTACCCGGATGCTTAGGCAGGGCGGGGTGATGTTTCTTTGGTCTTGGCCTAGTTAGTTCGTCGTTTGCCGCCTTCAATCTCTGCAGACAGGTTGCGAAATCGCGCGTCCATCACCAACTTTCCTTCCACAAAAATGCAATTTCCCAACAAAAGGTGAAAAATAAGACTTAATTACATTCGTTATTCTTTTAATGATTGAGGTAGTACCGCTGATCTCCTTGGTTTTAAAAGTGCTTTCATGCGTGACTGATTTTGCAGCCCCCTTTCCAAATATCGCCCCTTTAGATACTTCATTGATTCTCTTCAGTGCAATGTTTAGCTTACCACAAAACGCCACATATTGTGTACTTTATACGAGAAAACAGGGCAGAGCACTCTCTCTAGTTTACTTTGTGATATAAGACAGTGGCGGCGAGTTGAGGGGAGGGGCCAGAGGGGTAGTCGCCCTCCTACTTTTTTAGGGAAAAATTCAATTTTTATTTCATTTTAGCTTTATTCATTTCATTTTATTTATTTCATTTAGCATTTTTTTTTTAAATTAGGAATTGCAAAAAAGGAACGTGAAACTAGCTAATTTTTAATCTAAATTTTTAAATTTTCCTATCTGCGGCCTATACTCCCGATTTTTTAGATGTCTATAATTTTTTTGCCCCCTCACTTTTTCCACCCATTCCTGTCTACGTTCTACACTCCCGGATCTTTTACATGTCTATAATTTTTTTGCCCCCCCCTGATTTTTTCCCGCCCATTCCCGTCTACGTTGTACACTCCCGGATCTTTTAGATATCTATAAAATTTTTTCCCCTCACTTTTTCGACCCAATCACAGTCACTGATATAAGAGGAGAGTATCGAACAACAACTCTCCATGCCTTTGGCATGACATCATCGCTCAATATCTGTGTGAAATGTAATCAAATCTGGTTACCACTGTATCTAACAGGTATGAATCCATTACTATGATATGGCATATGTGTTGACAGTATTTCTCCAAGAAAGACATATCCACGTTCGTCATGAAATTAAAGACTAATTTCGAATTTGAGAACTTCCTCTATCAGTAAATTTTGAGGTCCTTTGAGTTTCCTATTAGCATAAAGTTACGACATCTTCTTTAATTCGAATTTATTTTGGTTAAATCGAAGTCAAAACAAATAATTATATATTTTTATTACTTTAATTTGTCCACGGCTTGTGTCCTTAGTGATTGGAAATAAATAATTTTTAAGGCCCTTTATTCATGCAAAGACTTTATTATTGAACAATATATCAATCAAAAAAGCATGACAATTCCTTACTTGTTTAAGAATTTTGAACACATTAGATGAGTATTGTATTTCTCATTTTAAAGTTTTATGGTACAACTGTTATGTTCAAAAGACTGTATACTGTTTGTTTATTAAAATTATTTACTTACTTTTGAAAATAATTAATTTTAAATAATAAAACTTTTATCATTATTTATTAAAGTTACTTACCGTTTATTGATTAATTTTGTATTATTTGTTAATACTCTTATATATTAAAAATAAATCTTCATTGCCACTTTTTCTATACTTAATTTTAGATCTAGTTTTTCTTGATTTGAATTTTTGGACTAATCGAATTAATTTTATGGTCACGTCAACTCCGAAGTAGTCGAGTTCCATTGCAATTGGTTGTGGTTTGCATCGTCGTTCATCGAGGAGTTATTAATCATACCATTCAATGAATCCGTTTATTAATTAACAGTCAAGTTATTTGTGAATTAATTAACCCCACGAATCAAGGGATTCACATTTCTTTGTTCGAACAGTTCCTTTAATTTCCAGATCAAGGCTTCATCAGCTTTTTCCACTTCCGATGCCTTGTTTCTGTAGCTCCATCTTTATCTGAAAACTTTTATTGCGTCTCTAACGATGGGAAATAAAACAAAAGAAAATTAACATTTTAATTAGTAACATTTATTCAGCAATAAATAAATAAACAAAATAAGCTTAAAAAATAAAATTAAGTTAAGAAGACTTTCTTAACGTTTTATGCTTGCAAATGCAGAAAAATCTGATAGGAAAAATGGAGCTTTTCAAGACTCTCAAATTACTTTTCCGCGATACACATCTGCCTAAATCTGAACTACACCGGTAACTAATACCTGCGTCGTGGGGTAGCCGTGGCTGAATCTGGTAAGGCATGGATTTACATCCAGGGACCGTCATCCCTTGCGGGTTCAAATCCCGCCGGCTACCGCGGCTCGCCCGGTGAGCTCACTAGAGCCGTTATTTTTGATAAAGCTTATTAGAGTTATTGCTTTTAATAACTTGTAATTGTTTTTCTGATGTTCACCTTCGTTAAAAAAGTATTTTATAGTCGACGAGTGACTCAGAAGTTATGACGTATTATATTAGCATCAGGAAAAATAATTAATTAGGAGGCTATTACAGGCGAAATATACCTCATTTTTATTCCTTAAAAGAACGTTTCCCTCATTCTTAAAGAACAAAGAATAAACTTATGACGTGAAGTTATGACGTATTATATTTAGCATCAGGAGAAATAATTAATTAGAAGCCTACTACAGGCGAAATATACCTCATCTTTAATCCTTAAAAGAACAAAAGAACGTTTCTCTCATTCTTAAAGAATAAATATTTTGCCAATTTTCTTAATTAAAAATATTTATTGTTTCATACTTTCGTTGAGATATATATCAAAAATATTTCATTAGAATTGTTCTATTGAACCTGACTATCTAATTTTAGATCGCCGTAAACCCGTTGTCTAATGCTCTATGTCTGTGCATGCTTCTATTCCAGCGTTTTCTCAGTCAGCATATTAGTCATTGCATATTTCCACTATCTATTTCGAAAATGCGATAATAGGTGCTTGCCGTTTACAGTATTTGTTTTCTGTTTAGGAATGCTATCGCAACGATTCGATATCCGCCAAGTGTTTGCAAGATTACTTGTAGCGCCATCTAGCTTTCTGAAAAGCAAGTATGTTCAATCTAGAAACCTAAGCCGCAGTTGGTTCGAAAGAAAGGGAAAAAGAAGCATAGAAAAAATAAATTTATACTAACTTGGTGCAGTGGTGCAGCATCGAGGGGCATCTTATTCTCTACAACTTAAGGTTGATCTAGCTTTCCTGGGTAATGGAAATGTAGTTAAGAAGTTTAACCATTCTTTATATCGTATTTATCTACCTCTACTAATTTCTACATTATTTAATTCTAAAGTTTTCAGAATTTCATTTCAAGTAATGGCCAAATCTAATAGTGTTGAATTTCTACCCCAATAATCAGTATTGGAGATTAAGCGTTTAAAGAGCTGTGTCCTCAAAGGAATATATATATATATATATATATATATATGTACTTTGAAGTTTAAGACACTATGTCCATTTTCCCCCATCAAAATAGAATAACTACACATCCATATGTATTTTCCTCTTTACTCAGAGGCATAGAATGTTATGCTCTACATCAATGATTTGGGAAGTTCCATACATACTTGAAACACTACACTTTCCTAGTGCAAGCCAAATATCCTAAAGTCCTGAGAATAATGTTCAGAAATTTAAACGCTAATAGCATATTTTTGTTTGAACAAGTTCGAGTACACGGTCTTTGTAAATCAAATAAAAGCCCAAAATTAATTTATCTTGAAAACACAGGAAAAACCTCAAATATATAAAGCCTTCGGAAGCCCCGAAGACCCTACTAACTGCCTTTAGGCATTTATAATAATATTATTTATAATCCAGCCCTAATTGTTGTTATTTATTTAAAAATATTTCATCTGTATTATTGTTCCAAACTGATTGTGTTCCAAGTTACTATTGAGGTGGCCTAATCTGCTGATATCTAGACAGAATCTGTATGATCAAAGATGAAGACATTCAAAGCTTTATAACTTGGTAAATTTTAGTCTAGTCGAACCTAAAATCGAGACTATCTTCCGACCCGGTTTTTTTAACCGGTTATTGGATTTTAAAAAAATAACCGGTTTAATCTGAGACCAAAAAATAACCGAAAAACCTGCTAACCGAAACAAAAAACCGGTTTTTGGTTTAAACCGGTAGGTTTTCCCCATCCTTATTTAAAACTGCTTTCCTGCATGACTGATTTTGTTCCCCTATCGAAGTACCGCCCCGCCCCCTTTAATTATTTTATTGATTCTCTTCAGTGCAATATTTTAGCTTACTTCAAAACGACATTTATTGTGTACTTATATGAGAAAATGAGGCAGAGCACTCTTTCTAGTTTACTTTGTGACATAAGAGACAAGTTTCGACCAGAAACTGGCCATGGCTTTGACATGACATCATGGCTCACTATCTTTGTGGAATGTAATCAAATCTGGTTATCATTGCGTCTAACAGGTTTGAATCCATTACTATGATATGGCATATGTGTTGACAGTATTTTTCCAGGAAAGACATACACCACATT
>BGPR01025059.1:0-22646 GCA_013235015.1 Araneus ventricosus | reverse complement strand
CATATTTTGCTGGATTTGCATTTGTAATTCTTTCTCTCTTTTCAATGGCGATGAATCTCAGTTATTTTCTACTATATTATCTACGTTTTCTTTAAAGCTATCATCTTGAACAACTCTTTCTAAGATATTTTTCATTTCTAGTCTTACAACTTTTTTTTCGGCATACGTCTTGTATCGTCATCATCTTTTTTTTTTATTCTGTAGGTATATTAATATTCCTGTTTTCATTTTGAATTGGTTTCAAAAGTGACATGTTTGTTTTAGAACTAGTACCTGCAATGCAACATAAATAGATACATACTTACAATTTAGAACGTTATTTCGGTCATTATGTAAGAAGAAAGTCGTATTATAAAGAAAAATCAGAAATATGGATCGTTACTCAATTCATTTCTAAGTCTAATTATCTGCTTAAATCATTCTCGTACTTGTAAATGCAACATAAACACAATTCATCAATCAATTGAACAATAAGAATGTCTATATGTGAAGCGGGTGAGTCAGCGTCGAACGACTCGTACACACCACGCATTTAAGTACCTACTCTTTCAAGAATGCGATTTTTTTTTCAAGAAATCGGCTTCATGTATTTTTTTAATTTACCGGATCCGGTAGACGTCTAATGATGCCGGATTCGCCGGATTACCGGATCAGGTTTTCCGGGTTGCAATCCCTAATTTTAGATGCATATACAATTGAATATTTACATTAAATTATTTTTCATATAAACAAATCAGTAGTTCAATTACTATTGAAAGAACTTTTATTTGAAAGACTTTTCATCACGTGAATGGAACTTTTTTCTACAGTCAACTAGCTAGTGTCTATTGGAGTGCTCCAGGGAACAATATATATAATATAAAATTTTTTTGTACATATTATTGAAATAATTTTTATATTAATGAGTATTTTCTATGTTTTTATAAATATCCTTGCATGTATATTTTGCTTGTATTCACTGAAGTGCATTTAAAAAAGTGTATATCTTACTGTACATTTATTGTTGATATTCATAAATTCAAGCCCATGACCAGCAATTAAAGCAATTTATCAAAATTTTAATAGTACTCTAAAAGTAACTTGTCCAACTTCGCAGGTTTTGCGATAGCAAGGGCCCTGCTGTCGTACGACTCTTGCGGAGGGGGAAAATTGTGATATTTTAATTTTTTAACTTTCCTAAATAATTTTAACGACACCTCATTTTAATTACTTCTACTTCATCATAATAAACGCACTACAACTTTCTTTTCACGTCACGAGTTTCTAAAGGGGAAATTCCCTTTTTTGGGTACTTAAGTGTTCTGCGCATTCATATCTGCCCTTTTTTCTCGCCAGCATGTTAACTTTTAACAACAACGCTCCGCTCAGGTGTAACTTTCAGAATACTGGTCATGGAGCTATGTAAAAATTGAATCCTTTACCTATGAAGAAATAACGTAATATCCTCAATGCCTGAATAAAAGAAGATTTAAACCAAATATTGTCTCTTCCATGACCAAAATGGACATCATTTCACCTTTGTAAAGCCTGATCTTATATATATATATAGGGAGAGTGTGAACTAATAGTAGGAATTGAATAAAACAATACAACGACGTTAAAGACATCAGGTGTTGGTTCAAAGAGCACAAAAACCGATTTACAAAAAAAAAAATTATTTATGCGAAAGGCTTTATTAGTTAAATACGATTCAACGTTGTAATAGTTCTAAGTAAACAAAAATAGTTTGTGGAAATGGCAGGATGCAGGAGAAAATTGACTTACTTCCAACCCGCGGAAACCGCGGGGTAAACAGTCACAGGGTTAAATTTACTTCTAAGGACCGAGCTGCTGTGAAAAGAAAATAAATCCGCCGTCTTCTCAAGTGGCGAATATTTTGAACTCCATTTCGTATTAATCATTCCATGACTACATAGATATGAAAACAGACCATTTGAAAAAAGGATAATCATCACAAGCGTGTAATATCGATTTTGAAAAAAAAAATATTTTGTCTTATTTCAGGCGGTGCAAATGAGGAAGAAAAAAATAGTTCAATGTTTTTCAGACGAGTTGTGGTTGTAAATGATATGCTATGTGCCTTCTTATTTGATTAATATTAGAAGTAATGAATCATTTTATTTCTCAAATTTTATATCTTCGGTATAAAGCCAAAGTTTCGTAGAATCGACATGAGATTAACAATATGAAAATCTTTTCATAAGAATGATAAGAATGTTTATTTTTTAAAGTTTGTAATATTTATTTTTATTTAAAATTTTAGCGTCATCACTGTTTAATTAACAAATTTGCTCAATTTCGATTTTAACAATTAAGTATTCTACGGCATTTCACATGTACCTATTATATAAGAAAAAAATAATGGTGTATTCTTAAAACAAGCACTCTCGGAACTATATACACGGGGTGACGAAAATCGCGCTGTTTTAAGGAGATTTTTACATTTTTTTCTCGTAAAAACGCAGCGCGTTCCAGCTCCACTAAAGGCCTGCAAATGGATCAATTCACGCTCACGTTGTCTCACATTAAAAGGAGCAGCTAATGTTTAATTTTGGAATTCATTGCGCGTTTGGCAAGAAGAAAAATAACACGAAAACATGCACTTTTACATTTGTCATGGGACTGCAATCCCACGTTAATTAACTCTTTTAAAGAATCCAACAGAGTTAAGGATTAAACATTATGTTTGTTTTTCAATTATGCATGACAATAATTTCTGCGTAATTTTCCACTAGAGACACAGAAGATCAATTTTGCCTTAGTCTACCAAGCAGGAACCAAATGTCAAACATGGCAACAAGAAACAAACAATAATTTATAACGCATTTTAATTCAAGTTACAGGGTATCCTCGACTTACGACCGTGTTCAGGTCCGCCTGACAAGCCGTAAGTCGGATTTATATTTTTAAACACCATTTTCATTCAAACCCTTTACAGAAATTTTACAAACAACACGAACATTCAATCTATAAACATGAAAAGTTTTTCTTTATGTTAGATGTAGAGCAAAGGTCTTGAAAAGAGCAGACAGTCGTAGATAATCTAAAATATTTTATTTCAATTTGAAACGATATAGTAGGATCTTCAAAAGTAAAAATCCACTCCTTGGTCTTGAGTGAAAACTGACAAGCAAAGGCAATGCGTGTTGACAGTAAGGAATTACATCGTGAAAAATGAATGTTACAACATCGCTACAGCCGGTGTATTCCCAACTTCTTCAAGTTAAAATGGCAGTTATTCTAATAATAGAATTTAAATTGAAAAAATAAGGTAAGTTAAAAAGCGTTTTTAATTAAACTGTAAGTAGCGTTAACCCTCTGAGCGACTAATAGGTGAGAGCAAACCGTCTCAAATATCTCTCTCTGCTTGGCAATGGGTTCCTTTAAGAAATATCCCCCGTCACACAAGAGGTGTTTGAAAAAGAAACGCCCGAATTTACCCCTCTCATTGCTATCTGCGGGAGGTCTAATTATCCCAGCAGGGAGAGTCTTCCCCCGTTTCTTATCGCTAGCAGATCCTCCTTCCCAGAGCCAGCTGGAGGGGAGTGTGAACGGTGCGACCGCACAAGGCACTTCACTCAATGCACTTCATGAAGCAGTAATATATGCATCTCATCTGCCAAACAACAATACCTTTAAAATACACGTAGACAATAGAGCAATTATCATGGCATCTTCCAATTCAAAGAGTACAAACGGAACAGCAAGACAAAATTTCAAAATCCTCCTAACAAATCCAAGAATAAAAATCTCTGGGTTAAAGCACATGCAGGCAATATAGGCACTGAGAGAGCAGACCAACTGTCAAAAGACGCAACGAAACATGGATAACCCTATTGATGTATTAAGCTTCCTAAACCTCTCATGAAAGGGTTCCTCCGGAAGAGCATGCTTGAGGAGTGGCAACCTACATGGAAGAATGGCGATAAAGGCAGGAAAATCTGTAACATCATGTCCTCAGTTAGTCTTCGTCCCGTTGACTGGATTAGAGAGGATGTTATTTTCTTCTCTCAACATGGCCATTTCCCTGTCTACCTCAAAAGGTTTTACCTGTCTGACAACGATTATTGCAGCTGTTGTGGAATTGTCACGATAATTCACTGTGCCACGGAGTATATTTACGCATTGTCTTGGCATATGAGGAAGCCAGTGCCAAACTTCGAACAAGAATGGCTGAAAAGAGTCGCCAATAACCATGTCTCCTGGCATAAAATTCGTAGGATTGTCAAATTCATAAGCGAAAACAGAGATCTTTTCCGGTCTCCCTAGCCTTCAACTTTCGAGCCAGCTGAACCAAAAACCTAAAAATTACCGGCCCCCCCCCCCCCTTCAAAAAAGAAAGGTAAAACAACATCTAAAGAAAAGAAGACTATTACGAACTAATAGTGTAAAAGTGAAAATGCCTGTGCTGTACATAGAGTAAATATTTCTTTCTTTTTGTATATCTTGTTTTTCTTTTTTTTTCCTTAAATAAAATTCCCGTGCCTTGCCCATCAAACCGTTCATTGACCGGCCTGGTCACGGCTAGGGAGTAAGAGACGCCATTCTGTTCTGCATTACCGCTCATTTTCTTAAATATATCGATACTTCCGTCACTTTACAATATATTTAACCGAAAAGAAACGGGAAACGACCCAAAAAAATTATAGGACATGAACTCGAACTCGAGTTTACAGATTACTATTTTTCGGAGACCATTAATGAAAACTGGTATAAATTTGGTCCTACAATTTATTTATCAACAAAAATGAAAGGTGTGGCTGAAAGGTTCAACAGGGAAATAATTGAATTTTTTAAAATTATACTAAATGAAACGAAGCTGCCTCAATCATTAGGGGTACAGTTAGTAAACTTTGTTAATTATTTGAAACACTGATTTCTCCCTTAAATTTTTTTAACGGGAAGGTTCCTTTAAATTATTATATTAGTTCAACAAAATTAACGAAAATGACAATAAATAATGTATTTCGACAGTAATAACTAAAGATTAATCAATTTCTTTAAAAATCTTTTTTATTACGAAGTTATATTATTCGGGAATTAATCTATCAAAGTTCCGGAAAACAAAAATGATGCATATTTCGTCAAATTGTACCACATGATAAGCATTTTGAAATATTACATGAATAGTACAAAAATAAAAAAAATCATATACAAAATCGAAAATAATATTTTAAAATATTACAAATTGGTAAATCATTTAAATCAGATTTGATGAATGTTTAGAATAACATTTTAAACTTACGGTTCTCGTATCCAGGATCTGAAATAATAGGTATTTTGAAGAGATCATCGATTTTCTACTTTGACATATTTCCACAATATAATAAATAAAAAATAAAGGTATCGAGAATGTATACTATGCAAGACAAATTCCATTTATAAAAAACCAAATATCCAACATGGCGTCATTTAGGTTGGGTTTCGTTGAAAATGAAAGTAGTTAATTCATATTTCCCCAAATAGGGGCGCTGCTATCGTTTATTCCATATATGCGTAAATCTTCTCTGTCTTTTCATCCTTGGTTGCATCAACAAGTCAAGAATATTATCTAGCTTCAGACGTCTTAAGAAAGATACATTTTTGGCAAATATGAACATATTGCGAAAAGCATTGTAACATTGACATTAACATCCAAAACAAATGGTAATAACACTAATTTTCAATTACCAGCCCAGATATAAAACTCCAAGCTTTATATAATAAAAATGAATGGGACGAGAACTGGTGCTCTCGCAAAAGAATTTAAAAATTTTATATAGAAATGTTTTTCAATAATAAAAGTGGTAAAACTTATTTTTCGAATTTTAATTTTTAACAATGCAAAAGATGATTTTTCATTTTTACATGGATCTTATTTATTCCTTTTTTAAAGCTATCTAAATACTTAATTTTTTTCAAATATAAACAGAGTGTAAAAACAAGCCGTAGACATTTCAAGAAACCATAAAATACATGGCAATTTTAAAGTGGGGAACTTCATGTACATTGTTTGGTTTCTTTTTGGCATAGAAAAAATTTAATAGAAAAACAACCTTCAAGTGTCACTATACGGAGCAACTGCCTAGAAGAAATGCAAATTACACTGTGATTAATAAACCTGCAGTACCCAACAATGCAATTTACGATTACTTTAGTTGCATTCCAATCAGTTTATCAGGGTCAGGTTCTTGCCGGAGAAAGTGGAATTTTTCACTGATTTCTACGAGTCCGTAAAAGAGGCTGCCGCATTAGATTGTGCAAATGCTTCAGCTTTTGCATACAGAGCACGGCTTCTGGAAAAATTTCGTAATCATATTCTACATTCTAGTGCTTTCATGTCATCAAGTTATTATTACCGCTGTTTTAGATTCTACGACAATACGGGCTTCATAAAGGCAGCTCCAAACTATCGGGAGTATGTTTGTAAATGTACAAGGAATGAAAGAAATCCATTGTTATTTTCTAGAGAAAGGAATTAGGCTTCCTAGCTTAAACGCCATTGAAAAATACAGTGAAAATAAATATATTTTTTGATACAGGTGATTTTTATTTTAAAACTACGTCGGACATAATGGGAGAAGAAACCTCGAACCCTTACTGGAGACATCAATAAAGAGAGGCAGTAAGGAGGGGAAAGATACGTTTATTAAAAGATTACTCTGCACCGTTTTCCGACCCTATTGAAAAAGGAGAAGGAAATAAGCATACGACTTTTTTGGTCGCTCGGCCGTCGTCTGGCAGTTTGCATGACGTGCTGTCTTGGCCGTTATGACCGTCAAAGGGTTAAAGACATCTTATGAAATAATTCCGGAAGACATGAAATTTTCACTCATTTTTGAAATAGTAGCTCATATTACTCATATAACTCATATAACTCATATTAAAACAGTAGCTTTAATAAGTAAAATGAACTCTGATTTATCCAATGAGAGTTTTGAAGAATCAGGTCTTTAGAAAGATATGTTGCTGTTTTGAAATGGCAAGTTGAAACATGGAAGCTTCCAAAGAAAATCCAACCATTTTGATTTTTTGTATTTCGCGATTGTTGTAAGCAGATATCCTGAATTTTTGGCTTCATTGTACGAAATTCTTCGCATTTAAATAGGATTTGTATTGAACACAATGTTGTTAAAAATACAAGGATGAAAACTCTGTTAATTACAATTACCGGTGTCTTATAAAATAAAATGTGTATCATTTCATTAAGGCCATTTATAAATGAAATGGAAGCAGTGATAGTACTAATATTGTATACTGAAAGAAATGGAGAAATAAAGCGCAAGAAAGGAAAAAAATGGGAGAAATCATTGTAATTTTATTTTGTCTGAGCAAGCAATTAATCTTAACACCAATGACAATATTTCGTTAAAACATTTAATGATTTTCTTTATTTGTGATTAATTTCTCTCAAGAAACAAAACTGACGATTTCAAACTTTATCTTACAAAAAGCCCTTTATCAGAAGATGGAATTGAAAGCTACAAATTCTACAAAAATATAATACAATGAGTAAAGAAATTTTCCATGCCTTCTTACTGCACATATACAAACAAAGTTACAACTGAAGGTCTGCATTAATTATACAAGCATTATATTTAGAGAATTATTGTCACATTAAATCTCAATAAACATATTTTCTGTCTATAACATTCTTTGCAGCTCAGTAACAGCCAAAGAGGCAAAGAAAACTGTTACTAGTAAATCAAATCACCTTGCAATATATCTGGCAAAATTCAGAAATATTAAGCCTCTGAACGATTAAAATATAAACTTCCATATGCTGGACATTTTAAAATATCTCATTAACTTCACAGCAGAAACAAAAGTTATACATTGTATCCACATACGAGCTCGTTTCGTAGCAAAATGGCATTTAATTTGTGAACTACTGTTTGAAGTGGGCATTTAATAACCTCGCCATTTTCCAACCACGTTTCTTCATTTTCGCCATGCACACTATTTGCGATCAACTATCAAATAGGCTAGTATTTATCTCTCCAACCTTCGTATAAAAAACCTTTGAAAAAAAGCCAATACTAATAAAATTGAGAAATTATTTCCTTACGTAAAAGTTCTTTTTATTTTTTAGGCGGTCCAAAACTTGTAAATGCTGAAGAGGCAAGATAAATGAAAAAATTTAAATCGTGGGAAACATAACATTACTTGCTATCAAAGAAGTCATAAATTTTTAAAATATTAACTTTAAAACTCTGAAATTCAATGCAGTTCTATTCACGACAATAAAACTGCATCCATGAAGCAAACAAAGAGAGCTGCATCCTAAAATTGAAAAAAAAAACCGGGATCTTATTGCTTTTCACAGAGCTTTTCAAATATTAAGTGCCTCAACTCTAAATTTCATTTACCAACCCAGATACAGAAGTCCGAGCTTTAAATGCCATTTGTTTCCTCCAGATGGCGTTTTCATGCTAATGTTCGTATGTGATTTTGAATGCTTATCGTATGCCTGACCTACCCTTAAAGTTTGGAAAAGTATTTTGAATCATCCTGTATATACTGTAAAGAAAAGTAGAAATATGTGACATTTTAATGAAAAACTTTATAACAAGCTGATTTTATATCACCTTCAATGTTCTGGTATCCTTCTTTTCAGAATTTATTCTACTTTAATGCAATAGTTTTGATATTACGAAATTTTGATTACTTTTATAATTATCAAATGAAATAACAGGAGATTATATACATTTTTAGTTACTATAGTGTAAAGCTGAATCATTGAATCAATAATATTTTGAATTGTAAAATGGCTGAAAAATGCTTTAGATAATATTTTCCCAAAGTTATTAGCAGAAATAATCTAAAATTCAAGATAAGGACATATCAGTGTAATACTTCTGGTATTTAAAATTACATCTATTTCTTTATTCTCTGTTGCAGTATTGTGTTATATTAGATTAATGTACTTTTTCAGCTACACGAGGTTTATAACAGAAAGCTCCTCGAGATTTTTAAATGCAAACAGAAGACGAGGACGACACATGAATTTTCAACTCGTTCTCCAGAGTACTAATTCGTACTAACGTGAGGACATTAAATTCTGTATTAATTAGCATAAATAGATATTTAATATATTTGCCAATTATCTATTTTGACAATCAGCCAATTCAATGGATTTTATTTCTGTTACCAGAAGGACTGCGATTAGCTTGTTTAACTATCTTATGTTATACTGTTGTGTTATTAAGGTAACGGGTTTCTTCTAGGAGCACTTCAACTCGAGATCAACTAAATGGAATTGAATGGTTACTGACATATTAATCATTTGCATTTTACTTTCATCCCTTTATCAGACAGCATTTAAAATAATTATATAAAGAAGTGATTTGTCTTCACTTTCCTATCTATGTTGCGTAGTAATTTTGTGCATATTCTCGTTACACAATGGTCATTTATCCATGGTAAGTGGAACAAGAAAAATAGGTGAGAAGAGAAATACTTTACACCATGAGTTTTGATAGATAATTGTCTTTTTTCCGAAGTTTCCTATTGCTTATATTTTATGAACAAAATAAGACACACGTTAATACGTTGCCTGTCTTTTTCTTATTACTAATAGAAGTGCTAATGATTTCCTAAAGGTTTTTTGTTTCCTTTTGATTTAATAATTCTTGTACATCCTTTATTGTTCAAAATATACGGTTGTGTTATGTTCGATAAAAGTTATTTTTGTAGCTAGAGCAGGATGTTGGAACAGCAACAGGATTATTAGGGCGATATACGAACCAACACTCCACTCTATAAAATTCATCGCCATACAAGAAACATTACATTCTGTTATAAATAGCATTATTAAACTATTAGTTTTTTATGACTAATATTCATTAGTAAACGCGAGAATTAACGGCCATACGATTATACAACTGTGTTTTATGTTACTGAAAAAATAACGGATAAATTATTAATTATATAATATAGTCATAATATTTAATTTGATCTAAATTTTTCCTGTTTTCGTTAAGAGTTTCGAAAATATTGCAAACTATTCAGAACCGAATTATAAACAACGTATGATTTTCGGTGGACGAACACAGTTTTGGGTTTGTAAGCCTCAGGAACACGGAGCCGACAACTATTTCCGCCGCAAATCCAATTTACATACGGGCGTGTATGTTTAACAGTGCTTAGTCAGTCAAACACTCCACCAGCATCTGCGGAAAAATGCTAACCACGTGTTAAAAAGTATAATCTTATGGTAAATAATTGATTATTTTAAAACATGATAGTCATTTTTGTAATCATAAATTAAATTAACTACGTATTAAATTTATAAGAGTTCCTAGTGCAGTTATGAATTCATTCTTTTGATTGAAGTTTCAATGATAATGTTCGTCGAAACATATTTGTTTTCAATAAATTTGTGAATGATGATTCAGCATATTATCCTGGATTAATTCCTTTGTTTTCTTACGAGGTGAGGTAAATAGTATCTGAATCGATGTCATAAAATACATAGAGTGGGATCGCTTCCCAAATATTGACCTTTACCTTCCCACGCATGCAGCAAGTATTACAAGA
Source organism: Araneus ventricosus (assembly GCA_013235015.1). Lineage (NCBI taxonomy): Eukaryota > Metazoa > Arthropoda > Arachnida > Araneae > Araneidae > Araneus > Araneus ventricosus. Next base: position 12,128 of record BGPR01025059.1, on the reverse strand, counting down.
TCGTAGCTCGTCCACTTCTGCAGAGTAGACTTTCGAAAAATTTGCCTAATGTGCCTCCAACCAGGCCCTTCTATACTATACAGTTGCTGATAATGGCTGACAGATTTAGCTCCTTGTTCCTGGACGTGTGTCATCCAATTAATATTAATCCAATTTAATTTTTTACCTATTGTAACTCCCAGGTATTTTAGAGATATTCATTTTATTGGTTGGGCGCTGCATCTGACGATTCGACCTCTGGACAGGGAGCAAATATTGTGATTTTTCTTTTGGGATATTGAAATGATTTTTGTCAGTCCAAATCTTAAAAGATTCGAGACCTAAATTATTATACTTTTCCAGTTTCCAGCGAATTCCCCCAATGATGACAAAAGCAAAATCGTGGGCGAATGCCTGTAAGTGGATTTCATCAGGCCGGTCTGTTTTCACTATCTCATTGGCAAAAAATAACGAGTAGTCTCACACAGAGTTACCCTTGTCATGCCAATTTAATTGTTGGAAGTCACGGCCGCCTTCTCCGATACAAGCCTGACACCGGCGCATCATTAAGAGATACAGGGTCGGATTATGAAACAGCCACGAATGGCAACTACCTAGGAGCGCCGCATCTTTGGAGGATCTCGAGATTTTGCTTGCGGTATTTTCAGGGTAATTAAATTTTGTGATTGCTTTTGATTTAGAAGCCGTGTACTAGAAAGCATTCAATTTAAAATCAGTTAACGGTAAAATTTCTTAACATTATACTTGTGGGTATTTTTTCATGCTTTCAAATTCGCAAGCAGATGCATATCATCAATTTTTATTTATTTATTTTGTAGAATCACGAGTAAACAGCCTTTTCAACCTCGTACTTCAGTATTTAAAATATGCTTAAAATGTTTTGTAAATTTTTCATCATTTTTTTATATTTTTAAATTATTTTTCTTATCCGCGAGCTACTGAAACCATCTCTCTTTATGCCGACACACAATTAAATGTTCTGTATAATGCGTGTAGATCTGCAGAGATCTCTAAGCACTTCGTTCATTTTAATTTCTAATTAACAATCACCTGGGTTCTCTTCTGCATGACGGCGCACCATCTTTTTTATTTCAAATTGATGTGTAAAAAATAGTCAGAGGGGAGACCGGTGGCGATCACCAGACGCTTGCAGAGAGACAAAGTGAGAGAACGGGCCAACTGACCCAAAGTGAGCAGAGGATAGCAGATTTCTTTGTGTTGGACGAGAAAATACAAAACAGGTAAACAATTTTTGTAATATAATATTTGCATTAACCATTTCCCTCCCCCCTCACCGTCTCTCTTTACTTTCCCCTTCTTATTATTGAGAATTAATTTTAAACGAAAATTAATCTATTCGAAATTAATTACTCATCTTGTCCGAATTAAATCTTAGGCGAAAATTGCTCTAAACAACATTAGGATTTGGAGGTAGAGTATCCCACAATCCGTAATAAGTGCCGTTTTGAAGCAACACAAGGGCTCGTAATTTTGAACAGTGGTCAGATGACGAGGACGATACCTGATCTGTCACTCCCTCTGAGCACCACACCAGTGGGAGGACGTTTGACCCCTACATATGATTTATCGTGAAACAGGACCCATACACGATGGATCTTCAGTGGAATCCGGATTCGAACCTGTAACCCTCCGACTCAAGGACTGATACCTCGCCTCTATGCTACCAAGAATATGACTATAAGGGGGTTATTGCAGGACAGAAAGATTGGGAACCGCTGTTCTATTTCGAATTACTATTACCTCCCATCATAATACCTCGGCGGGAGTTTTGAGAACGCCGAGTTTACCGAGCGGAAGTTTTGCGTGTCTGTTTCTAAGTGACACGAGTCATATCCTTAAATGTATAGAGTTTATAGATTTAAGTTTAAGAGCAGCAATTTCCACATAGAAGACTGAACTCCATCAAAATGATAGAGACGACAGAAAAACTTAGTTTTTATGAAAAAAAATAAAATAAAAAGTGGAAAATGATCAAAAGCATTTAAAAAAAGAAATAATTATATTTTCATTGCATTTCATTCATATGCCATCACTGTTTTACAACTCATCTAAAAGGGTTGCTAATCACAACAGATTATTTTATAACATTTTGAGAAGTTTTATTTAATTAAAGTTCAGTTGTAATATGATCTTCGTCAAGATGATGGCTAATATTCTAATTGAGTAAATACAATTATTTTTTAAACTACGAGATTTTTTTGTTAATTAACTAAGCTGCAAAGACAGATTTTTGTTCTAAACACAAATTGATTCCAAAGAACGGAGTAATTCATCATAAGGAACTAAGCAGAGATAAAGTTTTATAAAAATAAACTAAATTTTTCGTAGTTTAGTTTAGTTTAGTTTAGATGCATTAAAGTCCCGTTTTGAAGCAATGCAAAGGGTATCTTTGGCCGGACCTCGTAACTTTGAACCGCGGTCAGATGACGAGGACGACACCTGAGTTGGCACCCCTTCTTCAAACTTCCGCACCACTCCAAAGGGAGGACGATTGAATGCTCAAAATCCAGACTAAAAATTTATCTTCAAAATTGATTTCATTTTTCTTAATATTTCAATGTAACCTCTATAGAGGACAAAGATAGTCCTCGTTAACAGAATGTTCGAGTTTCTGTATCCGATTGCATCACATATCAGGCATAGGCATTGGTCTAGTGCCCGTTTAATCCATCGAAATCAACATCCATCCAGTGATGTTAAATAGAGATTGGAGATGGAACGTCGGGCGTCGCCATTGTCTTGAATCATGGATCGAATTGATGGTACTCCTAATAAAATATGTCTATTGGAGAGGAGAAGAAATTATTCAATGCTTCGTTACTTTTGAAATGATAATGGTTTGATTTTGCTTTCGTTATCCCTACTGTGTAGATCAGTGGTAGGCAAGACGCGGTTCGCTTGCCGCATGCGGCTCTATAGCTACTCGAGTGGGCCTCAGCCATGAATCGATTTCGACTTCGTATGATTATTTTAATATCTGGTTTTATTTAAGGAAGTGATTATTTGAAGGTACTGTCAAATTTAATTTTCCTTCTATAGGACTATTTTGGGGACCCTTCTTTTTCTGTCGGATTGTTCTTTTGTAAGATTGAAATTATGAAATTTAACGGCATTTTGGGAGAGTTTTCAGTATTTTAATGGAAACACGCGGTGTTTCTTTTTTTCTGCGAGCTGGTTTTGGATATCATTTTCCTATGAAACTGATTTCATATTTTGTAGAAAAAGAATTTATTGAAGATGAAATTGCGCCTCTGATATTTAATCAAAAATCAAATTTATAGTTCGGATGAGATCCATGTCTTAAATGATGTCCTATTCGTCATCAAATAATTTTAAACAACTCCATGCAGTTAACGGAGATCTAAGTCAATAGTTTAAATCTTATAATAATAACACTAGCAAAATGCAAATTTTCTTTCAAAAACTCAGAATTTCCATTTATAGGTTTTTTCAAAAATACAGAGCTAAAAATATGTATCTGCCTATTACCGAACGGACTTCGAGCGAAGTCTGGGTGGTACAGTTCTCAGAACACCGACTGGTCGCGAAGTGGGAGGTTTGGTTGAATCTTTTTCCTCCTCTCAGCAACGTCACCCATCAGTGCAGAATTTGTATTACATATAATTTCTTTCGAAAGTTATGTCTGTGAAATTCGGTATTTTATTTATTTTTACTCCTTTTTCCAATCTTAGTTTATTATCGGTCAAATTAAAAAAAAACTCCAATTCTAAAACCCTCTGAGCTCCCAATGATTTTGAACTTTTAGCTATCAGGTTAGAAAGCTTAGCTTTTAAAGTAAATGAATCGATATTTTTTGTATTTAATTATATCTCTGAAAACTTAAGAATACTTTATCCATGGTTCTTTAAGAAAATATAAATGCGAGAAATTATCTGCTTTTGAACTGAACATCAAGAACGGAAAAAGACGTTTGCGTCGTTCGGAGGATTAAACCGAATAAAAACAGATTTTAAAATCACACTTTTATTAGTGTACTAAATAGTAGAATTATTTTATTTAAATTATTTTTTACTTTTTAGTCTTTAATGTACAATTCATTATTATACACAAAATGAATTATATATTGAAGACTAAATAATAGAAAAAAGTTGTATTAATTTATTTCTCATATTCACTACAAAGTGGCGCCACTTGCATAAAATAAGTTTAATTAAATTAATACATTAACTGATAAGTAAGCTCTAAAAATATTAAAATAATGTACTGTCATCTGGAACTCACAAGTGTGCAAAATAATAGACTAGAAAATACCTCTAAATAATGGGTTAACCGTTGTTTCAGCATTTACAAATAACGTATAATACACAGGTACAGTACCTGCAAATAACGTTTTATCCGTAGGTACAGTACCTACAAATAACGCTACCCTTTATTTACAGTTAGTAGCTAGTTTAAACGACTCCTAAAAACATGAGAAGAATTTGGCTCTCAAAAGAATTCTTAATCATTGTACAACTGATCTTTGGGTCTTTTGACTAATGAGTTTGCCGACCACTGGTCTAGATCATAGTCTGTTTTTTCCGTACCAAGACTCTTCCCCAATGCATCCTTCAGTTGCTTCTTAACCATTTGAACCAAGTGTGAAGAACCATCCTTTTCATTTCAACTCTAAAAGGAGTGAATGGCGCGTTAGATGTTCAGAGTCGAAGGCGGAATATCAAATACCTGAGACGTTTTATTTTTTTTCAAAACATTAAAAAATGAATTGGTTAAATCTGGACTAAAACAAACAGGTTTTTAACGGAATAACATCTTGTGATTAACATACAAAGAAGTTTTTTACTGCTGGTAAGATTTTTTACTGACTGCAATGTCAGAGTTCTGCCTTTGAGTTTAAACACATTGTTTGTTACAAAATTTGAGTTAAAAGAAAATTTGAAATTACAAGAAGAATTCTCATTTCGGCCAGTATAATCTAAGTCGTTCTATGCGCTCTGGAAAATCAAGTGAACCATTTATTTCCCCAATATGTTTAAGTAATAGGCTATTAGATAGGTTAACAGATAAGTTAAGTTTCACATGTTTTTTGCCAATTTTCTGCCAAACAAATTATACTAACAGTGCCAACTATATTATCAACACAGCCCTATTATGTCCGAAGAATGTATTTCACACAGACTTTGCAAAACATTGAAGTACATACTCAAAGTATAGTGCAATTGTGATTCCGTAAAATCTCAAGAGGATACTGACAATTAATTTAATACTCAATAATTCTTAAATATTTAACATCAGATATAATTTTGGAAAGAAAAAACGCTCATTTCAAATGTTGCTATATAGGGCTTAATTATTAGGACAATTATGGTCGTCATGCATCAGCATGAATATATTGTTTCGGTTTAGTTAATGGACTTTGGTAAATCGTTTGTCATACCACGAAACATCTCACCGATCCGACCCAGTAGTGCTTTTTCTCCAACTGATCGGAAGATAGTTCCCGTTAAAACCGGGCTTTGCAATAATTATCAATTCGTCTCAGAGAAAAAAGTTTAAAAATGCTGGATTAAACAAAGTGTGTCTAAACATATTGGTGAATGGTCTTCCAAAATAGAGGAAATAAAGCATGCATAATACGTTTATTGGCCTTCAAAGTAGTCTTCGTTACTTACAACACACTTTCGACGATTGTAAAGCTGCTGGAAACTGTCAGCGAGAGCTACTGACGGAATTTCTGAAAGCAACGATGCCACACGTGAATGGATGTCTGGAAGGCGTATGTTTTTTAGGACCCCCTTGAGACAATGGAACAAAAAGTAATCTCCAGGCACCAGATCCGGAGAGTGTAGCGAGACATTTTTCCACATGATCACAGTATGTAGATGATCGTTGTTGTAGAAATGATTCAACTATCCAGTACTACTGTCAGCTTTTTCAGAACTCACTCCAGAATTCTGAGTTGACAGTTTCACCCTCGGATAGAAATTCATGATGGATCAAATCATTATTGTCGGAAAAGTCAACAATAATTGTCTCAGACTTCAAACCCATTCTACTAACTGCCGCTTGGTGCTGTGATCGTGTTGGTAGACCACATCTCATCCCCAGTAGGGATGGTTTCCAAATTTTGGTTCAGAAATATTTCGGTGATTAATTTTTTAAATGTTTTCTTGTTCATTTTTTTAGAAGTATAGTTTCTATTTAAAATTATTTTGTTTTGTTCCTCAATGTATTATTGAATCATGCAATACATACCTTGAAGCAATTATTTTGCAACATTCCTAACGAAATATTTTTTGTAAGACATGACCATATATGGATATTTAACTCAAAACCCTTCGTATTAAAGTGCTTTTATTTTGAAAGTATACTTAGAAAAAGATAAATAATTTTCTCATAAATTTCAGTTGGCATCAAATTGATATGTTTTTGTGTTATCAAATAACAGAAGGTAAATTGTATTATAGGTAGCTCCAGATTGGGATAGTTTGCAGTTACATGTACTATCTTAAGGTAATACATTTTTAAATTAAAATATTGTCCTGATATTACAAGAACAATTAAGGAAAGTTACGAAAAAGATTATTCCTCACACAAATGTGAATTTTGAATATTTAAGCATTTGTGATAGTTTTTCAGAAACTTGAAAAATTGGACTCGCTCCTTTTTGCAGAAAAAAAAATCTGTTTTTAATTAGTTATAAGTACAAATAAGGCACAAGAAACTCGAGAAATACTCAGTATAGTATCATGTAATGACTGAAAAATAATGGATATTAAGAGCAATACGACTTTGAGAAGTAAGATTCTTTAATTCCAGTTTTTTGGCTAAGCATTTTAATAAGAATATTTGTATTACAATACAACATAATGTATGTAACTCTTTCGATTGAAAGTTTAATCAAGCTGGAACGAAATTATCTAAACCAGGATAAGTATACTATGTAATAAATATGAGGTCTGGTAGTGTTCCAAAGTGCTTAAGAGCAGGAAACGAATTTCGAGATACCTTCAGAGCACATACCCATAACGTTGTCTCGTTTGTACTGAATCAGAGCGAATAGTTTGTAAGGCGTGATAAAATTTTTATATGATTTTGTTTAATTCTACACTTTGAATGACCACATTAGCACGCATGGAAATTGCATAAAGTCTGAATATAAATATTGTTTTAGAATTAACAGAAGTGTCATTATATTAGCATGAGATTTGAATAGTACACACAGAGAAAAAATAACTCGAATTCGAGAAATTAAATAACATTTGTCTCAAAATGCCATGCATATAAAGATTCACACTGGATGAAGCAAAATTAATAACCAGAAAGATAATTGTATAGTTTATTTAAAAATAATTTTTATTCCTGTGTCAAATCCTTGGGCTAAAGAATGCATCGAAAACCCATGACTTTAAAAATTCCAAGGTCACAGGTTCGGTAGAAAATTTCCACGCCATGATCTTTTCAAAATATAAGCTATTGCAAAAAAGAGACAAATGTTATAAATTTTATATGAATAGAAGAATGACATTATTATATTCATTAGAATATTAAAAATTCTTCATTAATTCAAAATATAGGTCATATTTTTGAAACACCTTTTAAATTTGTAAGTTATATTCTCGCGCATCCTTGAATAGTTTGATGAAACTTTAATAAAGATACGCATAGATGATTATAATAAGTTATTAGTGGTAATAGAAATTAAAATACTTATACTATTTAAAAGACGAATGTATAAGCAGTTACCTGCTATCCTGCCCGTTGTGTGGCTCTGCGCTTTCTTATCATACCCAGTTTGCTATGATGAGATACCAATCTTTATTTTCTAGGCTTTTAAAATTTTTGTTTTTTGCTAATAACGATATATCAACTGGACAAATTTTATAAAATATTACTCTTATCTTAAATTTATTTCAGTAGTCATATACTTCCAAAGTCAAAAATTTTTTCAAACATTTCTTTTACGCTTAACTGACGCATATAATTTATAAGGCTCCGAAATATTATTTATTCTTATTCCTTTATTAAATTTTGAATATTCAGGAACAACTTTGACCAATCTACTTCTGTCTTTTTTCGTATACATTTTATTCCTGATAGAGACGGTTCCGCATAATCTTCATCGAAATCCATAATATTCAATAATTTATTTGAAAATTCCGCATCAGACAAACCTTTTATATCAGATACTGCAGGTATAGTTGTACGTTGAACATCAAAATCTTTTTCATCTGTTAACTTGTCAACACCCTGTGGAATTGCAATAATATCCTTTTAAGTTTGTTCTGAAAACAAATATTCTCGAGCTTCATCAATACTAAAAAACTTACAAGACATGGTTATTGCACTATATTTTACTTAAAACATAGAAAATATAAATATTTCCTTTAAAAATTCTGAACATGATTTATTTCAGTAATTTCACACGGAGTGCTAAAAAATAAATAGTTTATAAATCTTAATAAAAGTTAGCTAAACAACCTAGCGTCCTCAAATAAGTACAGCATCATATGACATCATTTTTTTAAACAGGAAAGTTCCAAATTTCAAAAATTCAATTATTAAATTGTTACAAAAACAATCTTGGTGTACGTGCAGAATGTAATAGTCATAAAAGTTAAAAAATTAATATTTATGTAGATGAAATTTCTTAGCAAAATTCAAAACACATCAGGTAAGAAAATAAACAACACTTGCATGAATTAAAAACTGCTATCAGTACCAAATCTCAGTCATAGGAGGTTTTCAGACGAGTTTTCTTGGGTAAAAATTTTCACACAACATTACTGTGACAGTCATTTGAGACTATCACTAGTCTTAGAATTTCACGCACCCTCTCTTATCGGCATCCATCAATAAATCGTTGGTTTTTCAAAGATTTCATGAGTAGTAACGTTAACAGGGCTTTCTGGTCCTTTCGCATTAAATGTGCTCATATGGTCCCTTCGAAATTTAAAAAATCAGTTATAAACTTTTCTAATCGAAGGTGCAGTGTCACCATAATGTTTATGAAGCTTAGATTTGGTTTCCATAGTTTTTTCACCTTTAAAAAAAGAATGCTTCATTTCTACACTTTCTCATGCATCTTTAAAAAATCACAGTACTGAATCACTTCAAATACCTGCTAAAAAGAACTAAAAGATATATTTAAATGAAAATTTTTGTGATACTCTTCTAGAGCTACCGGCAACTGAAAATAATCTCGATATGGAACGGAGTCTTTATATCTCCGACTTTGCACGTAATTTTCGAAAATCCTCATAGATTAATGTATTTTAAACTTTCTTTTTCTTCTGAGGTATTTTAAAACTTTCTTCCAGGCTTGATAAACAGAAACTTTTGAATTAGAAATAAAAAATAATAGTAATTCAGATTTCATACGGGCAGGTTTCAAACTTCTAGGAGAATGTTAATAATACTCTCTCCAAGCCTATTAGCTATGAATAATTCGATAGGGAAAATAGTAATATTTATATTGTATAATAATGCAGAAGAAAACGACTATTTTTAATTTTATGTATGGATTGGATTTAATTCCTTGTTTCATCTAGTTTCTAGCTAAAAATATTTATTTTGCAATAGAACATAAAATTGTAACAGCGATGATAGAAATTTATTCAAGCATAGACTGAAATATTTATATCATGTTATGTGCATGCTCTCTGTCAGTGTCTCAAAGTTCTTAAAGGCAGGAAGAGCATTTGGAGATACCGCCAGAGCACATGCTCATAAACTTGTTTATTTCATATGGAAATGGGACAAGGGAACAACGAGTTATCATGGTGGTTATGTGATCTTGTTTAACTCTTCACTTTGGACGCCCACATGAAATTTTTTACAGTTTGAATAAAAATATTGTTTTATTTTTCACTGCTGCGTTACCATATAAGTTGAGAGTTTGATCTGGACACACAGATTAATTAAAATAATTCATGAATCCATAAAACTTTTAATTTAGTTCAACATATATAATAATGTATGAAACTAGATGAAGCTAAAATAGCAAACAAAAAGCTAATAGTATGTTGCTTATAATATTTTTATTTCGCAGTCAAATGTTTTTGTAAAGGAATTTAACGAAAATTCACGGCCTTCAAAATTCCAAAGGAATAATATATGATATGACAGAAAATTTCGAAAAAATTACAGCAATTAGAAGATAAATGTTGTAGTTGGTATATTTGTAGGAAAGAACGATATTATTTGCATATGTTAATATGTATGAAATTCTTCATTAAAGTATATTTCTTACATTTTAAAACGTGTTAAACGTGCAAATTATAATGTCGCGTAGTAATAATCTGATGTATTATTAATTCAGATACTCTGAGGAATTATAAAAAAATGATCAAGAACAGAAACTGAATTGCTATTACCATTTAAAATCACCAATTTGTAGCCCTTGAGTTGCCATGCCATCCGTTCATTGCCCAAATCTTCGCTTATCTTACCAGTTTTACGCTTCTAATCCTCTTCAGTTTATAAGTGACACCAGGCGTTAAATTTCAATCTCCCGTTACTTATGCCGCCCGCAGCCTGCTCAGTTCTATAACAGAGATTTTTATATAAAAGATGAAATACGGAAATTCCTTGAGGGTTAAAGGGAAATATATATTTTATATGAAATTCTAAAATAGAAATAGTGGTAAATATAACAATGCGTTTAAATAAGAATTATTAAATACTATTACATTTCACCTAACTACATTTACTGTTTTAGAATTCACTAAAAAGTGTTGCTAAATACGAGCAATAATTTTATAATGTTTTGAAAAGTTTTGTTCCATTGTGATATGATCTTCGGCAAAATCCTGATTAATTGTCTAATTAAATAATGACAATTATTTTTAAGCCCTGCATTTTTTATTATTTAATTGATCTTCAAAGATAGATTTATGTTTAAAAGACAAAATGATACAAAAGAAAGGAATATTTCTTCAAAATGGTTTAAAAATTGAGAGAGATAAATTATCATAAACTGGTTTAATAATACCTTTTAAGTAGGATTAAAACGCATTGTTGAAGTCAAAAATGTTTTCAGATTATTGTCCAATAGCGTTCAACAGTTTCTAAGAGAATCGCCAAAATGTAAGTTTGAAATGCAGTGAGCATTTCCAATATCTAATTTTTTTGCTTGAAATTTAATTATTATTTACATGTTATTTTTTCTTCAAGTGTCATTTTTAGCTGTATAAGGATACAAAGTATAAGGATACAATTATTATGAGATTTTATTGTCATACACCGTAACTATGTAAAAGTATACTTTGTATTCAGGGTGATTAAAAAAAGTGGTCATAATTTAAGTCTAAGTCAGGCATACGATTGGCATCCAAAATCAAATAGGAACATGGGCATAGGAATAGGATTGCGTTTAAAATAACACAGCGCGGCCCAAAACTCCGGACACTTTTTGAAATTTGAATTTTTGAAACTTTGAATTTGAAATTCCTAAATATCACCTCGAACTTCGACCATCTAATGAATAGGTTTTAACTCACAATATACATCTCGACGATCCCGTCTCGAGGGCATTTAGGGTACCCAGAAGAAATTGATGAAATCGATAGGAGATTTTGGCTCAGCCTGCTTCACAGAAAGCTGATTATAAATTATAACGTTCATCATTTTTTTTAGTTATGCGCAATATTTACATGACTTTTCGTTAATAGCACGAATATTCGAGAAGATATAAGGGTTTCTTTAAAAATCGAAACATTGTATGTAAATTTCCCAATACGTGAAAACATGTTAAAGAAGATATATTATTATTTGTTGTAAATAATATTTTTCTTTCAGAGCTTCAGAAACATGTATATAGGGCAAATTATATAAAACCTCTAGCTGAATACTGTCAAGATTCAGAAAGATATCACATTTTGGCAAGCGCTGAATTATTTGAAAGAAAAGCATACAACAGAGAAAACTCGATTTAGAGAGCTCAGTGAGTAACACACATACAAAGAACAAAAGCCATAAAGAGTGGATCATAAAGGTACTAAAAAACGTATTATAGAAAACAGTTAAATGCAGAAAATGCAAAAGTTCAAAGCACAAAACCATGATAATTATAAAAATGTAAACGCATAAATTATTTAAAACAAAAACATGCAATCATAAAAATATTAAAAGACACACTAAGATTC
>BGPR01025058.1:0-22646 GCA_013235015.1 Araneus ventricosus | reverse complement strand
AATGTGGTGTATGTCTTTCCTGGAAAAATACTGTCAACACATATGCCATATCATAGTAATGGATTCAAACCTGTTAGACGCAATGATAACCAGATTTGATTACATTCCACAAAGATAGTGAGCCATGATGTCATGTCAAAGCCATGGCCAGTTTCTGGTCGAAACTTGTCTCTTATGTCACAAAGTAAACTAGAAAGAGTGCTCTGCCTCATTTTCTCATATAAGTACACAATAAATGTCGTTTTGAAGTAAGCTAAAATATTGCACTGAAGAGAATCAATAAAATAATTAAAGGGGGCGGGGCGGTACTTCGATAGGGGAACAAAATCAGTCATGCAGGAAAGCAGTTTTAAATAAGGATGGGGAAAACCTACCGGTTTAAACCAAAAACCGGTTTTTTGTTTCGGTTAGCAGGTTTTTCGGTTATTTTTTGGTCTCAGATTAAACCGGTTATTTTTTTAAAATCCAATAACCGGTTAAAAAAACCGGGTCGGAAGATAGTCTCGATTTTAGGTTCGACTAGACTAAAATTTACCAAGTTATAAAGCTTTGAATGTCTTCATCTTTGATCATACAGATTCTGTCTAGATATCAGCAGATTAGGCCACCTCAATAGTAACTTGGAACACAATCAGTTTGGAACAATAATACAGATGAAATATTTTTAAATAAATAACAACAATTAGGGCTGGATTATAAATAATATTATTATAAATGCCTAAAGGCAGTTAGTAGGGTCTTCGGGGCTTCCGAAGGCTTTATATATTTGAGGTTTTTCCTGTGTTTTCAAGATAAATTAATTTTGGGCTTTTATTTGATTTACAAAGACCGTGTACTCGAACTTGTTCAAACAAAAATATGCTATTAGCGTTTAAATTTCTGAACATTATTCTCAGGACTTTAGGATATTTGGCTTGCACTAGGAAAGTGTAGTGTTTCAAGTATGTATGGAACTTCCCAAATCATTGATGTAGAGCATAACATTCTATGCCTCTGAGTAAAGAGGAAAATACATATGGATGTGTAGTTATTCTATTTTGATGGGGGAAAATGGACATAGTGTCTTAAACTTCAAAGTACATATATATATATATATATATATATATATTCCTTTGAGGACACAGCTCTTTAAACGCTTAATCTCCAATACTGATTATTGGGGTAGAAATTCAACACTATTAGATTTGGCCATTACTTGAAATGAAATTCTGAAAACTTTAGAATTAAATAATGTAGAAATTAGTAGAGGTAGATAAATACGATATAAAGAATGGTTAAACTTCTTAACTACATTTCCATTACCCAGGAAAGCTAGATCAACCTTAAGTTGTAGAGAATAAGATGCCCCTCGATGCTGCACCACTGCACCAAGTTAGTATAAATTTATTTTTTCTATGCTTCTTTTTCCCTTTCTTTCGAACCAACTGCGGCTTAGGTTTCTAGATTGAACATACTTGCTTTTCAGAAAGCTAGATGGCGCTACAAGTAATCTTGCAAACACTTGGCGGATATCGAATCGTTGCGATAGCATTCCTAAACAGAAAACAAATACTGTAAACGGCAAGCACCTATTATCGCATTTTCGAAATAGATAGTGGAAATATGCAATGACTAATATGCTGACTGAGAAAACGCTGGAATAGAAGCATGCACAGACATAGAGCATTAGACAACGGGTTTACGGCGATCTAAAATTAGATAGTCAGGTTCAATAGAACAATTCTAATGAAATATTTTTGAAGTACATCTCAACGAAAACATGCAGCAATAGATATTTTTAAGTAAGAAAATTGGCAAAATATTTATTCTTTAAGAATGAGAGAAACGTTCTTTTGTTCTTTTAAGGATTAAAGATGAGGTATATTTCGCCTGTAGTAGGCTTCTAATTAATTATTTCTCCTGATGCTAAATATAATACGTCATAACTTCACGTCATAAGTTTATTCTTTATTCTTTAAGAATGAGGGAAACGTTCTTTTGTTTTTTTAAGGATTAAAGATGAGGTATATTTCGCCTGTAATAGCCTCCTAATTAATTATTTTTCCTGATGCTAATATAATACGTCATAACTTCTGAATCACTCGACGACTATAAAATACTTTTTTAACGAAGGTGAACATCAGAAAAACAACGACAAGTTATTAAAAGCAATAACTCTACTAAACTTTATCAAAAATAACGGCTCTAGTGAGCTCACCGGGCGAGCCGCTGTAGCCGGCGGGATTTGAACCCGCAAGGGATGATGGTCCCTGGATGTAAATCCATGCCTTACCAGATTCAGCCACGGCTACCCCACGACGCAGGTATTAGTTACCGGTGTAGTTCAGGTTTAGGCAGATGTGTATCGCGGAAAAGTAATTTGAGAGTCTTGAAAAGCTCCATTTTTCCTATCAGATTTTTCTGCGTTTGCAAGCATAAAACGTTAAGAAAGTCTTCTTAACTTAATTTTATTTTTTAAGCTTATTTTGTTTATTTATTTATTGCTGAATAAATGTTACTAATTAAAATGTTAATTTTCTTTTGTTTTATTTCCCATCGTTAGAGACGCAATAAAAGTTTTCAGATAAAGATGGAGCTACAGAAACAAGGCATCGGAAGTGGAAAAAGCTGATGAAGCCTTGATCTGGAAATTAAAGGAACTGTTCGAACAAAGAAATGTGAATCCCTTGATTCGTGGGGTTAATTAATTCACAAATAACTTGACTGTTAATTAATAAACGGATTCATTGAATGGTATGATTAATAACTCCTCGATGAACGACGATGCAAACCACAACCAATTGCAATGGAACTCGACTACTTCGGAGTTGACGTGACCATAAAATTAATTCGATTAGTCCAAAAATTCAAATCAAGAAAAACTAGATCTAAAATTAAGTATAGAAAAAGTGGCAATGAAGATTTATTTTTAATATATAAGAGTATTAACAAATAATACAAAATTAATCAATAAACGGTAAGTAACTTTAATAAATAATGATAAAAGTTTTATTATTTAAAATTAATTATTTTCAAAAGTAAGTAAATAATTTTAATAAACAAACAGTATACAGTCTTTTGAACATAACAGTTGTACCATAAAACTTTAAAATGAGAAATACAATACTCATCTAATGTGTTCAAAATTCTTAAACAAGTAAGGAATTGTCATGCTTTTTTGATTGATATATTGTTCAATAATAAAGTCTTTGCATGAATAAAGGGCCTTAAAAATTATTTATTTCCAATCACTAAGGACACAAGCCGTGGACAAATTAAAGTAATAAAAATATATAATTATTTGTTTTGACTTCGATTTAACCAAAATAAATTCGAATTAAAGAAGATGTCGTAACTTTATGCTAATAGGAAACTCAAAGGACCTCAAAATTTACTGATAGAGGAAGTTCTCAAATTCGAAATTAGTCTTTAATTTCATGACGAACGTGGATATGTCTTTCTTGGAGAAATACTGTCAACACATATGCCATATCATAGTAATGGATTCATACCTGTTAGATACAGTGGTAACCAGATTTGATTACATTTCACACAGATATTGAGCGATGATGTCATGCCAAAGGCATGGAGAGTTGTTGTTCGATACTCTCCTCTTATATCAGTGACTGTGATTGGGTCGAAAAAGTGAGGGGAAAAAATTTTATAGATATCTAAAAGATCCGGGAGTGTACAACGTAGACGGGAATGGGCGGGAAAAAATCAGGGGGGGGCAAAAAAATTATAGACATGTAAAAGATCCGGGAGTGTAGAACGTAGACAGGAATGGGTGGAAAAAGTGAGGGGGCAAAAAAATTATAGACATCTAAAAAATCGGGAGTATAGGCCGCAGATAGGAAAATTTAAAAATTTAGATTAAAAATTAGCTAGTTTCACGTTCCTTTTTTGCAATTCCTAATTTAAAAAAAAAATGCTAAATGAAATAAATAAAATGAAATGAATAAAGCTAAAATGAAATAAAAATTGAATTTTTCCCTAAAAAAGTAGGAGGGCGACTACCCCTCTGGCCCCTCCCCTCAACTCGCCGCCACTGTCTTATATCACAAAGTAAACTAGAGAGAGTGCTCTGCCCTGTTTTCTCGTATAAAGTACACAATATGTGGCGTTTTGTGGTAAGCTAAACATTGCACTGAAGAGAATCAATGAAGTATCTAAAGGGGCGATATTTGGAAAGGGGGCTGCAAAATCAGTCACGCATGAAAGCACTTTTAAAACCAAGGAGATCAGCGGTACTACCTCAATCATTAAAAGAATAACGAATGTAATTAAGTCTTATTTTTCACCTTTTGTTGGGAAATTGCATTTTTGTGGAAGGAAAGTTGGTGATGGACGCGCGATTTCGCAACCTGTCTGCAGAGATTGAAGGCGGCAAACGACGAACTAACTAGGCCAAGACCAAAGAAACATCACCCCGCCCTGCCTAAGCATCCGGGTAACAACTGGATGACCGGCCGCCGCAACAAATAGTCAGGCACCGTGGTTCCTGCATAATAGCCCCCATTACGAGCGGCCCGTGCAACAACCCTCCGTTTTGCAGGGGTACGACCCGTCATCGGAAGTGGGCCCAAAGAGCCACACCACCATTATTGTGCCATCGGGTTGACGAGAGCCTGCGTACTTATATGGCAGCCTCTCCTCCGCGAACTCGCTGTGTCCCCCCGACGGAGTAGACGAACTAACTACATTACTAATATGTTTTTCCCCGGAATTTACTGTTTTTGTATTCAGAACAGTGGCGTAGTCGCAGCTTTTGCCGCCCTATCTTTGCAAAATACATAGGGCAGATAAACCTCAAAATAAGAAAAAAAATGAATTAAGTCTAGGAAATAAAACATTTTATTAGTAACGTAATTCGTTTGACTCCCTCGATCTTTCCAGTCTTTCTTTCACATATCGGCAATTTGCCGACAAAAAGCGAAAACTACGAAAGAATTACATTATTTTGGTATGTATGTAGAAAAACTCAATTCCGGCCTGAGCCGCCAAGAATTGTGGGAAAAAGTGTGGGCGGTTAAATCCCAAACCCCGCCTACAGGTAAAAATGCTTCATCTAAGGAACACTCTAGGGGTAAATACACCAAAGATAAAGGAGAAGAAACAAGAGTTAAAACTAAATTATTTATTACTAGAACATAATATTAGAACATAATATATAAATATATATGTATATATATATTAATAAAAGAAAACATAGAAAGAAAACATTAAAAACACGTTGTAAAAGAAAAACCAAAATAATAATAAAAAGGAACAAAAACGCCAACGTCCGGGACGCGTCATCAGCAAGGGAAATCCCGAACGGGCGCAAGCATAAAATTCGGTGTTTTCTGACACAAAACTCTAGCAATAATGCCAAAAAGAGTTTGTTTCCCCGGAACACCGAAACAAAAACCAAAGTTTGAAACAAAGCAAAAAGCCCAAGTCCAAATGAGAAAAAAATAAAAATATAATAAAAGCCCAAGGCTATTAGAAACAAAACATATTAAACCCAACCCCAAAACCAACAAAACAAAACAAAAACGAAGAAAAAGGTGTCAAAACTCACCCAAAAATCCACAATTGAAGAGACAATGCAGACACACGCGGCACGAACTACCGTTTAAAAGTGCTGATGTGACTTTTGTAAGTTATCAACTTACACCTCGTTAAAAAGTTAGTAAGAGCCAGATATATACAGTAGAGTCTCCCTACAACGAAGTCTCCCTACAGCGAATTTCTCCCTATAACGAAATTTTTAATCGGAATGTTAAATAACATTCAGAATATTCTCCATATAACGATGTGGTTGTCTCCCTATAACGAATTTTTTCAGACCTGTATCTTTTCGATTTTTGTCATTTTTGAAGAAAGTAGCTAATTTTTGTGCAAACAACAGCGATAACACATAAGAATAGAATGCTATGTGAAGGGTAATGCAATTGTGGGGACCTGGGTTTCTACAGAGGGAGCAACATTTCTACGGGTCAAGATTCCAAGAATCGGGGTGGAGTGGGGGTGGAAACAGCAAATGGATGTGACAATACGCATTTTATGTTTATCAATACTAGTACATATTATTCTCTAAATTGGTGAATTGTCTTCACTTTTGAGCATTTTATTTATACAATAAAAATTAGTATAATTTTAACAAATTTATAATAAATATTACTTCTTTTTTAATTGAAAGTCATAATTAAATAATTTTGAATTTATCGCACATACTAAAAGGTTTGTTTCATTTACTTAAATAACTGCAAAAATCTCTAATCTCCGTATAACGAAATTTTCTCTATAGCGAATTTTTCAACTGGAACCAAGCGATTTCGTTATAGGGAGATTCCACTGTAGTTACGCAGATAGATACAGGTTACAGCCATAGCCCATCGTCGCCGTGCTAACAGGGACGAGACCCCGTTAACTGCTTAAGCTCGCATCTACCGCATATCTGTACTGTTGGATTTCAAAAAGTCATCTCCCCCGATTAAAACATTACACTGGGTTCTTTTTAACGGAGAAATACCCACGCATCACGTGATTAGCACGAAGAGACCGCGTGATCTTTATCTCTCGATACCTTTCCGCTGACACAACAATATTCAAATGAGCTTGTACGGAAAGTGAGAAAATATTATTACGGGGGAATTAAACTTACGCTTTTAAGCTAGACTGGGAAAATACAATTCTTACATGTATACAATGAAAGAGTTAGTGGTGCCGCTGCTCTTTCTTCGTTATAAAATTTATTTTCTGGCATGTCTGATTTTGCCTCCCAGGGTGGACAGCCCCTCCGCCACCCCTTTAACTACGCCACTGATTCATATTTATGTGCCCTATGTAACTTGCAAAGAAGGGGCGGCATGTTGCCAGCTCAACCGGGCGGGGAAAGTTGTAGCTACGCTACTGAAGAGAATTGAATATACGTTTCTGTCCTTTCTCTTTGGCTGATTTAAACCAACATTTGATGTAAATTTACGTTCTTATTGTAAACATCACATGGAAAAATTCATTTATCTAGCTTATTACGTTATTGAGGAATCACAGTCACATTTCCACGAATATATCAACCGGGTGTTCTGAAACTTGAGTTGTTAAATGAAACTGAAACCAACTCTCTATGTTATTCGGTTGCTGAGCTATAAGCGTTTAAAAATACCACGAAAAGCGTCATAATTTTTTTCCTTTCTCGACACACCATTAGACCACTATGGAGAGACGTAAATCTACGTCAAAAATGACTCGCTTAACGAGCGACGTTTAGCATAACGAGTGACTAGGAGAAGGGAAATCCCAGAATTTGCGGTTATTGTCATATCCACGGAGCTTTTATTTTGCTTTAATTCTTATCAAACTAGTTGTTTAGTACTTGTGCGTGCACTTTTAACTGTAACCTGTTTTAACTGTTAATCGAATTAGATCTTTTGTTTTGATTTCTTTTTTCCAGTAATATTGAAGTCCATGGTTTTTTAAAATTATTTTTCGGCAGTGCATTTATAGTTGTTGAAACGCTACGTCACAAATTATGTAACGTATTTGAGTGACGTAACGAGTTGAGTGACATATTTGAATCAATGACGTGATGTAATTGACTTATCTATCCTATTAAAATTCGAAGGTAAACAAACATATGTATCTATGTCCTTCTATCTTCTCACGAACCACTGAATCCTGAAACTAGCCGTAAGTACCAAAAGATGGAAAATAATCCAAGGAATCCCTTTCGACTATTTAAATTGTAATTAGTTAAAAAGATATTAAAAAAACATCAAAATGAATTAATTGACGTGCTGCCGTCTATTGGCAGCATGGTGAATTCATTCACGGCAGATTCTTTTTTCCTTATTATTAGTTTTCGCATCCGGTGTTGCATTTTTTTATTTATTTAATGGAAGTTGGTATTTCTTTTTGAGCGAGCTTCTGTGTTTGGATTTATTAACAATGGAAAAAAATCGTTTTCCTGCTTTTTTTTCTTCTTTTTTTTGTATTAAAGTGTTTAACTTCGTAACGTTTGTTAGGGAAAGTAAATGACAGTATTTGTTGATTGTAGAGAAAAACGGAGGCGGGTCATATGAAAATATATGGATCTCAAGGTCTCACGTGACCTCACTTTCGGGAATATCCTATTATTCGTGATAGCCCGTGCAACGCCGGGCCGCACAGCTAGTTTCTATTAATAAGAATAACAGAAAAGGTACATCAGTCCGTGCACTCATTCAACGTTTCATCTCTGAAAATCCTATCCGAATTCCATGCTGGTTGATTCTGCATGAAAGATAGGATGACGATGATTCAGTCTCCTTAACGATCTTATATATAATTTTCTTTGATTAAACGTTATACATAAAATTTTTTGAGTATTTTTCTGGGCATTGAACGCATTATCGTATTTTACATTGATTTCTATGGGAAAAATTGTTTCTCATAATGAGTAAGCTTCTGTAACGAATTGCTCGTTATGCGAGGTTTAACTGTATTTATATAATGAACGAAAAAATGACAAGTGTCAAGTAAAGTCATATTAGAGGTATATAAAATCTACCAGGTAATAGAAACTAATCATTGATTAATCAGTCTTTTTATAATCCTTTATTTACCAAATTAACTTGCCAGAAAGTGTTCGATTTTATTTTGGCATCATTAGATACGTTTTAATGCAGAATAACCCCAGGAAAGATGAAAACTTTAAAATTAAATAAGATAATTTAATTAATTTGATTAATAATTAAAAATTTAATTTTTGCCTTCATCTGCCACGTACTGCTAGCTGTCGGAACTACATTCCTCGTGTTCATGCGAATACTGTCAGGAAAAACTGTCAAATTACGAAGATATAAACGTGATTGATTAAAGTACAGTAGAGTCTCCCTTCAACGAAGTCTCCCTACAGCGAATTTCTCCCTATAACGAAATTTTTAATCGGAATGTTAAATAACATTCAAAATATTCTCCATATAACGATGTGGTTGTCTCCCTATAACGAATTTTTTCAGACCTTTATCTTTTCGATTTTTGGCATTTTTGAAGAAAGTTGCTAATTTCTGTGCAAACAAGTCGTTTACAAGTGCCTGTTTCTGGAACCACTCGCATTGTTCATTCCAGCGATAACACATAACAATAGAATGCTATGTGAAGGGCAATGCAGTTGTGGGGACCTGGGTTTCTACAGAAGGAGCAACCATAGAGTAGTACTCTAAAGGAGTAACATTTCTACGGGTCAAGATTCCAAGAATAGGGGTGGAGTGGGGGTGGAAACAACAAATGGATGTGACAATACGCATTTTATGTTTATCCATACTTACACATTATTTTCTAAACTGGTGAATTGTCTTCACTTTTGAGCATTTTATTTATACAATAAAAATTAGTATAATTTTAACAAATTTATAATAAATATTACTTCATTTTTAATTGAAAGTCATAATTAAATATTTTTGAACTTATCGCACATAATAAAAGGTTTGTTACATTTACTTAAATAACTGCAAAAATCTCTGATCTCCGTACAACGAAATTTTCTCTATAGCGAATTTTTCAACTGGAACCAAGCCATTTCGTTATAGGGAGATTCCACTGTAGTATTTTTAAGTATCGTCGGAAAATAAAGGATTAAGCTCCCAGCATTTTGATATGATTGATTCATGTTGTTCCTGCAGTTAGCGATTCAGTCTTTATTCCACATTATGGTTACTGCAATTAAGTAATTTGTTGTAGATACTATTTTCAGAATGAAATTAACATTGCTGGCATTAAATCATTTCGTATAAAGCCGAATTTACACTAATATACAGTAGTTTCTCTCTAATCCGACACATATGGGACCGGACACCTGTCGGATTATAAAGAGTGTCCGGACTATAGAAAAATCACGTACTGAAAGTGGGAAAATTTCAAGTTTTAACAGGACTCATCAAGTAATATGTTACAACAGGTGCGTCGGACTAGTGGGAGTGTCGGAGTGTACTATAGTTCCAAGTGTGCACGTGACTCGTGATTCATGAGTTCAAGAAGTCTTGCAAATATGCGATCCTAGTGTAAAATTGCCTTGATAACAGAACGCTCCACGACTTTATACTTTCTCGTATACGAAGTATACAAAGAGAAAGTATTGTAATCGTCAAAAAATTCGAACTCGAGATTTTGACGAATCTCTACGTTTTAGACCTCCCCGAGTCCGAAAAACACAATTTTGGAATTATGTCTGTCTCTGAACACGATAACTCGAAAACTATTTGAGATGCAGGGATGAAATTTGGTGTGTGATCTTTACACATAATTTGTAGGTTTCTATCAAATTTTGGACAAAATCCGTCAACTGGAAGTCTGTCTGTCTGTATGTTCGAGGTCATGCCAACGCTATAACTCAAAAACTTGAAAAGACAGATGGATAAAATTTCATACACAGTTTTATCGACATGAATGTAGGTCCGTATACGATTTTGGGCCAAATCCGTCAAAAAGAGGCGTTCAAATTGCATATTCAATTTTTTTTTATCCGATTCTCATGCGCATGCGTATTGGTAGTAATCTGTTATTGTTGTAAATTTTATTTACAACAATAAATAATGTTTTCAAACATCAATTGTTAACAATTTTTTTTATTGTTGTAAATCAAACCGATCTCATTATTTCAGCAAATCTTTTATTCACGCGCTTTTGCAACTGTTACGGTTGTGGTAGTATAAATTGTTTTCTTGGGAATTCAATTCCAAAGCAGAATTTTCGCTTTAGTATTCAATGCATTGCCTATTTTATCGCGCCTGCTTCAAAATAATATTTTTTTGAAACGTGGCAACAGATATTTGATTCAGGTTTGTTTGTTTGTTTCACTTTCTCGTATACGAAGTATACAAAGAGAAAGTATTGTAATCGTCAAAAAAATTCGAACTCGAGATTTTGACGAATCTCCACTTAGAAAGTATACGAGAAAGTTTAGGGGAGACCACTCAGGCTGGTTTACTTTCTCGTTGTTGTTGCTTCATGTTCCCCTGGTCCAAATACCAGATCAGATCCATGATACCATGTCGCTCTAACATAGATAATCTTCTCGTATACGAAGTATACAAAGGGAAAGTATTGTAATCGTCAAAAAATTCGAACTCGATACTTTGATGAATCTCCACGTTTTAGACCTCCCTGAGTCCGAAAAACACAATTTTGGAATCATGTCTGTCTGTGAACACGATAACTCGAAAACTTAAATAGCTAGATGGATAAAATTTGGTACACAGTTTTATCACCAGGAATGTAGGCTTGTATCAAATTTTGGACCAAATCCGTCGAAGGGTTGACTGTCGGTCTGCAACTCCTAAATGCTATGTCTTAGATAAATAAAAATTGATATGAAGTCTGCTAACATTAAATGTACATCCGTGCCAAATTTTCGTTTCAATTGATCAAAAATAGGCGCTCAAATTGTATATTCGATTTTTTTTTTCTCTTACGCCAGGCCATATTGCGTATTGGCGAGTACTCGCCTTTCACCTCGCCAAGAGAAGCTAGTGGGTATGCCGTTTAGCTTATTTTTTCTCCACCTGTGTTAGGGACGCTTGGTGCATTTGCCTTATTTTTTCTCCACATATGTTAGGGACCATACGAGAAAGTTTAGGGGAGATCACTCCTGCTTGTTTTTATTTGAAACTATCTTCAATACCATATTTTAATAAATTCTAAATTAAAGAAATGTCCTTAAGTTTCGAACCTCTAGTCCAAAACATCACAACAAGATAATCTTTTAAGCTTCATTCGTCTTGCCGGATTCCATTAACCTTATGTAAATTGCTTGATGTAAAAATCGCTGCGCAATCTGTTCGTACCGATTCTTACATAAAACAATTTACGGAAAAAATACGAACCTAAAAACATTATAACGTTAAGAAAAGCGAAAATGGTGAAAATTCTGTTTTGAAGTTAATGTCTAAAGAACGCAATTTTTGATATCATAGCGTTAACATTGGCAAAAGCACGCGATTGGAAAGTTTGATTAAACTACAAAATTGGTTTGAATTCCATCACAACATTAAAGTGTTGTTAGAAATCGTGCTTAAAATTATTTTTGAGAAATTTATTAAAATCAGAGAAAAAATTAATAAATGGTATCAATTGAAATAAAATGGTATAAAGCGACCGGAACGGAAATAAAATGGCATCAATTGAATGCTGATTATTTTTTTAATTTTAAGATGTTGTAAAAATGTTTTTTGTGTAATAATATGCTCCGAAGCTATTGTGGGAAAACATTAAAATGTCAATTAATTTTTATTTAAGTAAAAATCTAATAAAATTTTGGAAAAAAAAAATTCTACGGGAGGCTGTCTCTGCGAAACGCCCACTGGGATTGAGGGGCGTAGACTTACTTACCTTACTCAACTGTGACTTTCTGTGACTGAAGTAGCTCTATGTGACTAAAGTAACTCTTTGTAACTCTGAGATTATGTGACTGGAGTAGCTCTTTGTAACTCTCAATTTATGTGACTGATTCGCGATTTTTTTTTTGGGGGGGGGGGTTATTTTCGAGAAAAAAATTCTTGTTTTAAAATGTAATATATTTATTCATGTTATTAATATTGGATATAATTTCAGTTAGTAACAATCTTATGTAAAATCGGACGATGGTACGAGAAATAGCAAACGTAATTCAACAATTTTGGAGTAATATTTCGCCTGAACGTAAGATCGATGAATGAATCGCCTAATGTACTCGGATAGTTTGTAGGAACCATATTGAGATTAAAATAATGTTTAAGAAAATCAAATTCGTTTTCGTTTCTCTTCGCGTCTATGTCGAATTCTCCCATCATAATGATCGGTACGTCTTTATCTATATCGAAATCTTGAACGATGAGCAAAATTGATTCCGAGTATTTCATAAGACAACTGAATACGAAAGTTAGGTTGGTCACTGCGAGCGTGCGCATCGGTCGCTGTGACGTCATCAAAATTCTTCGTGATTTTCACCAACTTGGCAATTCGACTGTGACTAAACCATAATTCCAATTTCTAAAGTTATTTTTGCAATATTCAATGTCTACCTATCTCTGCTAAATGAAACTGAAACCAACCCTCTATGTTTTTTGGTTGCGGAGCTATAAGCATTTAAAAATACGAAAAGCGTCATAATTTTTTCTTTTCCCGACACCCCATTAGACCACTATGGAGGGACGTAAGTTTACGTCAAAAAATAAAATTCTAATATTTCATACTTAATGTTAGAGAATCTGGATATGCTTAACAGCATTTTACTTCATTAGTTCCAAAAAAAAAGGCAGCCGATGGCATTTCAATTAATATCAATAAGAATAGACCAGTGGATGGATACAGATGCAGTAAAATCAAGTTGAAATTTAACTCAGTCTATTTTATTCTGGTTATAAAATCTTTGCCATTTCGGCCCGTATAGGTACTTCAACACAACAGCCGAGCACAAATACTGTGAATGCCCGCTCTTAAAATAGTTCTCACTATCCTCATGAAGAAAATTAACAGTTGTGGCGCCATCTAGTGATTACAAAGCAAGTGAATGTTATTTAAGGAAGAGAAATTTTGCATTTTAAAAACCGATAAATGTGAAATTCCTCGCAGAAATTTTTTAAGCATTTCTTTAATCAAATCTCAGATAGTACAAATAATATTGATTGATATATGGTTTTTTGGTTATTGCAGTATTAGGAAAAAAATTTTGAAAGATTTATTTATATTCAATGCCTTCTTAACAAATAGGCTAATTGGGCAGTGACTCAGGGGCGCCATTGCTCCAAAAGCCTCTACAAATTTTTTTATAATCATTATACTTTAATTTTTAACCAAAAATTTATCTAATTAGAATTTTAAATATGAAAAAGGTTCCTATTAACCAAGTTTTTTTTCGCTATCAACTGTTATCATTATTTTTATTAAATTAATTTAATTTTTCCATATTCAGTTATTAAAATTATACTAAGACGTGTTATTTACACTATGTAGTGTAAAAATTCATGAACTGTCTTAGAATGTGTGTTTTTTTAACCTAGAAAGCTTTTTTTTTTTTCCTTTTTCGGGAAGGATATATTTTTAATCTTCCTATTTTTAATTTACTTTGAAACATGTTAATTAGAACATTCATGGTTTTAAAATTAAATTCATTGTCTTAAGACATCTTTTAAACTATTTAAGAAACAAATTATTTTTAATTGTCATGTGCACATGCTTTAAGTAATGTCCTTAAGAAGTTAAAGAAATTCAAAAGCTGTTCCACACACTTTTCAGTCATGCTTCGTCTTCTGACTCTACGAGAATTTTAAAAACCATACGTTCCGTAATGTGAAAGATCAAGTTGCCACAAAGAGCCGAGAAAATTAACACATGAATGTTGGTTGAATAATTCGAAAAAATTAGCAGTATTGAGTTTCCATTAATTTATTACTAAATGTGACAATTTTTGTTTAACAAAATTTTGACTTCTATTGAAGTAAGATTGAGATGATGAAAGAAAGGAACTTTACAAAATTTTTAGACGAGTCACGTCCTTCTGATTAGAACACACAGATTAGTACATTTTGATTTCACAATGAAATCGACAATTGACCGCATTCGATTAACACAACAGCCATTCAATTTTCGAGCTGCCATCTAGTGGAAAGAAATAGAAGCAATGTTTCGACAAGAGTATTTTTTTTATTTTTAGTTAACTATGTAGTGAAAATTTGACAAAAAAGATGTCAACCCTAAAGAAAGTTAAGTGCATTTAAGTAATAAAAAGTAATTTGATAAAGCTTATCAAAAATTTCAAAATTTATTGGAAGAAGAACAAAGTTTTATAACATTTTCCAAAAGCGAACGCGATTGCCGCTACGATGGGACATGTTTGTAATGAACATTAAATGCTTCTCAACAACTATTTTAAAGAAAATCAGTCATTTAAATTTAGTGCTATTTTATTCAGACTTTCAAAGTGCAGATTATATTTTACTCCTTTTCTTTTTTATGAGGTTTTTTTGAATATTCATTTAATTGTTATAAGGGCCTTTTGATTTATAATTACTTCTAAAATGCTCTACAGTGGAACATCACTAATTTGGAGCTAAAGATGGCAGTTCTTTTAAAGGTCTTCTGTTTAAGTAAAAATGGTAATAATTTATCATATTTAACAGTTCTTGAATTTTTTTTTTTTTTTTAGTCTGGCTTGCAGCGCCATTCCCCATATGGTGGCGAAAAGAAAAAAGCCTCTCAACTCCAGATAAGAGTTGATGACAGCTGGACCTAAAAGGTGTGCTCTGCTAAGTTCCTTCTATCAAACGAGTTCTTTTACAGCAGCTATATTTGCAGTGGCGGACTGGGTCTGAAAATAGTGGTTGCCAGGAGTCAGTGAGGGCCCACACATATCTATAATCGTAACATTAATTCATATGTATATATATTAAATTATATATATTTAATTTAATTTTTTATTATATATTTCATTTTTCCGCGTTTTAAAAATAAATCCCTTTTAACACCATTTAGTTTTCTACGTTTAAAATAACGAAACTATGTTTAAAGTTATTTGATTTTAAATTCCGTAAGTTAAATATTGTATAAGAAACACGGACCTTGGGTACAGGGCTATTTTATTTATTTGCTTTAGAAATTTACTACTTATCATTTTTTACTCTTTTTTTATTAGCTTACTATAGAGAAAGAGTTCTTCTTTTTTCCTTTCCCACATTTCCTGGGGGCCCAAATTGTCTTCTGTTTAAGAGGGCCCACTTGCCATCGGGCAAGCTGGCAGCCTCGCCAGTCCGCCACTGTATATTTGTACCTCCTATTAAGCGAGATCGTAAAGATTTATAAATGGGTCTTATTACCACTATTTTAATAAGTATAAATTAATAATTACTATTTTAGTCACACTGCTGACTTTCGTATACCTATGTTGAGTTTTACAATAAAATGATGAAACGAAGAATATAGTCCATTTAACTTACTGAGCTGCATACAAATAAATAAATTTACAGTAAATAATTTTAATAATAAGAAAGATAATAATTTTAATCTTCCTGCAAAAAAAAATAAGAAAATTATTTACTTTAAAAATAGTAATTTTAATAAATAAGTTGAGAATTGTAATAAATAAACAGTATACAGCGATTTGAATGCAGTAATTCTACAATAAACTTCAAAATAAAGTGTGCAATTCAGACCTAACGAGTTCAAAACTTTTTTAAAAAGTGAGAAAATGTTTATTGCTGTTTTGATTGAATACATTAGCACGTAAAATAAAACAGACCCGGAGGATATATGTTACGGACTTATCTGACCATCAGAAACAACTCAGAAATAAAATCAAATTTTACACTTGTTGGTTTTGTCTTTGAATTAACCAAAATAAATTCGATTTGTAGACGATAGATATTAATATAGAAATTCAAAGTACCAGAAACAAAATTTAATTGCCGACGAATTTGAAATAAAAACTTTCGAACTAGCCAAATGTTGCATTACCGCTAAAAGTATTCAGCATAATTTTTTTAAGCTCAGCTTTCGAGATGCCATCTGGTGAAAAGAAATAGAAATAGTATCAAGGTAAGAATATTTATTTTATGTAATTATGTTTGACGGGATGTTTCAAATCATTTTTGAACGAAAGTGTTACGTAGTTAATTACAGAACAAATATTTAGATTTAGGTATCATCCATTAATTATTTTAATAAAAGCCAAAAAGCCCTTATGTTTTTGTTTTTACATTAAGTAGGAAATTTTTTATTATATCATCGGATAGGAAATTTCTTCGGCTGCAATTTACTATACACTTTATTAAAATAGTTTAAAAATAAGGTTAGGGGAAATTTTCTGTTGTTGTCCACAGATTGCCTAGATTGATTTATAAACAGTTGTCTAATTGGACCATTTAATCCAATGGGATTATTATCGTAAACTACAGAAAGCAGTTTATAGCATTAATAGTCCTCATAAATTGGAACGTATCAGTGACGTAAACCATTGGCCTTGGATTTGGCAGCGACTGGTAAGGGAATGGAGCTTAAACTTATATGCGTATACATGAAATTAATACAGTGGTACATTTAAAATACCCATCTCTATAACTTGCGCTGTCTTGCTCACATTGGGCTCATTTATTATTTCTTTGCCACGCACAATCACTTGTTAAAATGATACACACATAGTGATGAGAATTCGATGGAATGCACAGTCTGTGGAACCACAATCTCTAAAACATGACAAGTGACATCAGTGAGCCTGACATTTGAATATAAATAATTTGGATTCAAGTATCCGTCCCAGGTAGTAGTGTCCTGGACCTCACAAGGAGTGCAATGCTGTGGTGTTTGCTTCATGTCTGGTAATGCTGGAAGGAGGATAGGTGAAAGCAGTAGGAAGGTGAAAGCAGGGGCTTCCTCTAAGAAGATGTGGCGCCATCTATCGGGCCTTTTCAAAATGATATGTATAAACAATTTATCTTCAGTTTATGTAGTATATGTAATGAAAATCTACATTGGTTTAAACAACAAAAGACAGAATGAATAATGTTTTTAGATTTTATAGAGGATAGAACAGATGAAAATTACACAACATGTGCAAGTTTAAAAGCTCGCCTCTTACTCAAGTCAAATTTTGAAGCAAATGTGTTAGATTGCAAATATTGCATTAACATCATTTTTCGGCTTTGTCAGTATTTTTAATTAATTTAATTCTTCGCCACTAAAGTTTCTTTCTTTTCTTGTGGCAACTTTGGCTAATTTTGAAATTCAAACGTTAATTTTAACCGTTTCATTTAATTTCTAAATTTTACTTAACTATTTACTTTGTTTTCGATTTAATTATTATTTGTATTAACTTTTGTTGTTGTTTCCATTAAGGTTTCAACTTTATTAATTTTTAAATTCAAATTTTGCAACGGGACTATTTCTTCGCCATCTTGGCTCGCGTAAGTTTTTGGCGTCATCAGGTCTTAGGCGTCTGTATCTGGAATCGTTTTCCGTTACTTTTAGAATTCCTTTGTGATGGGCTAAGCGAGTGGTTGGTGTTGTTCCAGCTGCGGGCCCCCAGGGCCGGTGGGGTCGGGGTCTTGTCTTTTCTTGCATCTGCGTGTATTTTTCCGTTAATATTTTATATATTTTGGAGGCTGAAGCTGAAGATTCTTTTTTATTCTTCGTTGGTATTCCTATAAGGATGCAGTACGAAAAAACTCGGTGATGAATGCTCTGAAAGACGAGATGGAAAGTTTTCTACAACACTATTCCGGAACAATCTGTTGAATTAAGGTGCTATTTGTGAAAGAAAGCATTTCTTTCTTTATGCCGGAACAATCCATGAACGCTGATTTTCAATGATCATCACCTTTTGCGGGATCTGCAGTGTGGGTAATGCCTACAGCATTTTTATTTTTCATCGTGGTGGTGTGTACTCTTAATCACAGAGATCGTGATCATCTTTTTAACGTCTATTCCTGCTCAACATTTTTGTTCTCATCTTCAGCTTTTCCGATTTTAGAATGAGTGATGCAGGCCTAGAGGAATGGCCGAGCAAGGTGCGAAAATGTGCAAGTTGCATACTTCAAAATACCATTGTTAAGTGAATATAAAAAAAATTCACTTTTTTTTTTTTTAAGTAATACTCATCAATTCAAGAAGTGTTTGTGATGTTGCAGTGAATAATGTTCATCATTACATCTCTATCAAATTTAGGTTGTCTTTTTTTTACTTTGTGTTCTGAAATATAATTCTTAGGCCTGCAGTGCTAATGTGTAGCTACAATTTTTATTTTTTGTCTTGTTTGATAAATGTTCATTTCTGTGCATCAATTTTTATGCATATATCTAAATTTTTATGGCAGTAATTAATTTCAATATCAATAATTGTTAAAATAAAAAATATTTAAAATCAAAGCTAATTGAATTTGTCTCATTTATAACGCAGTACTTATTATGTGTTTTCAGGTTTATTTTTAGTAACCCAATATGCAGATACCTGAAAGGTAGGTTTCGAATATAAGGGTCAAATAAAAATTGTATTTTATTGTGTAATTTAAAAATAAAAACTATACGATCACCAATGGTAGCCATCTTATATAATAGTGCCTATTAATAGGTACAGATCTAATAAAATGATTTACATGTTAACAGTTTTCGGTCTTATACATGCCATTATTAAGCTTAGTGCTTGCTTAAAAATAAAGTTATAACATTTCTTTTTTAAGTAAAATGATTGATCAAACAGTTGCTCCTAGGTCATAGTTGATGAATACTTTTTACAATATAAAATAACTTCATCTGTTGAATATTATTACAATAAAAAACAAGTTCCTCTGTCGAATGTTATTTTACAGAACTTTTGTTAGAAACGATTAAAAAATTCAAAGTTGTTGGAGGATTCTCTTTCCCACTCTTATGCCTTAAGACGGAGGTCTATATGATTTGTAACGGACGAATTTAAAGACAAGGCCAGGTCCGCTTCTCCTCGTCTTAACAGCAAGACAAAATTCAGTTTGACTCGCCTTTAATATAACAAGTTAGTACAACATTTGTCAACGAACTTCAAAATAAACTAAATGTTACATAAAAACTTGCCTTATATTTAAAGTGGCGCAGTTTACATCTACAGTTTATTAAGTATATAAGTCAATAGAATTTTCGGAAATTTAATATATTTGCTAACTTCGGAATCAAATAACAATCAGAAACAAGAATTAAGAGCTTTTCATATCTTTATCCTGGCTTTCCAAAGGCAATTCCTCTGATTAGGAATAAATAAATCAATTCACTTCATTTTTTTAACTGAATATAGATGGCGCTTCAATTTCATTTACCACTCTGCATTGATCAGCACAAGTAGTGAGATTATACTTTTCTCCGTTGGATACAATAAATTGAATTTAATACCATGCCACGGGAGCTGTTTTCACAAGCTAAGTCACTGATGATGACGGAGGGAGGCGAAAAAATACCATGCCACGGGAGCTGTTTTCACAAGCTAAGTCACTGATGATGACGGTGGGGAGGCGAAAAAATCATATTATGACACGGGCGCCACTTATTTTCGTTATGCCACTGGTTGGGATCTTGAAGGTCGCAGTTTATATTCAAACTAGAAAATCACCCGTCATGGTTTGACGGGTGCAAATTGCCTCTTCATTCGAGAGATTTCCCTTCAAATTTCACATGTTTAAATAGATATATATGCGAGAGAAATGTTTAACATTGATTGAAAACAAATAAAATAAACACATGTTTTATGACAGGAATTTTTTTTTTATTTTCATATTATTTAAATATTTCTTTATTCGAAAAACCTCTTGTTAAACAACATTCCGTGTGATGTATTTTTCGTTGTTTAATAATTTTCCTTCCTTCAGATGTCTTTGTGTAAATTTTAACGTGATTGGGAATCCTAGACCTTGAAAGTGCAACATGGAGCTGTCCATGTGAAAAGACAGGCTCATCGAGGTAAATTCCAACATGATCGAAAGTTTGCCCCTGCGATTCGTTGATAGTCATCGTGTAAGCTGGAATTAACTTTAACTGGTGGCACTTGAAGACGAATGGTAGATTCACGTCACTGGTGGCTAATTTAATTCTTGGCAAGAAAACAACATCGCCACGATTGCATTCAGATACAATTTGGCGTTCAAACTATATCACGCGCATGATATACCACTGACGTAATTTACTACTTTCTATTAAAAAACGGAAATTAATTTGAAATATAGGACTAATATAATTTTAAATTTCTCGGGAACTAGTGATCATAGAGATAAATTTTATATCAATCGATAGAAAATTTTATTTCACTATTTTAGAGCTATTAGATTTGAAATCAGAACGACAATTACTCTTTTAAATTTAAAATAACTGAAATTTAGGTTCTCTAACAATGAAATAATGCTGTTTAACGTCTCGCAGTGCTATGTCGCGAGTTTTATTGTTGGTGACGTCAGAGCGTTACCGGAGGATCTGGGCTATTATATTAGTAATGCGAGTTGGGATAAAATATCCCTGTTGATAACATTTGCTTGTGAGCCTTACACAGTTTAATTTGTCTCAGGCGAAGATGTCTGGACCACAATAAAAATAGCTGTTGTCGAAAAGCATTGTAGAAAAATTCTGATGCCACATTTTTCCACAATTAATACCATATAAGCAGTGTGTGAGATTAGAATTTTGTTCAGTTTTTCGTAACAAACTACAAGATTAGGTCCAGATTGCATAACTGAACCCGAAATTCCCAAAGAAACAGTTGGTTACAGTTATATAACCAGGGCCAGATTTCCCATAGGGCCAACCTAGGCCATGTATAGAAGATATAACAACCAAATATTTACACATTTTTTCAGTGTTATTTTTAAAAAGCCATATAAAATGATTTTTTCGAAATTCACATTCATTACATTAAATATATTCAAAGATACATTTTTTACTTTCTTGCATACGAAGTGTACAAAGAGAAAGTATTGAAATCGTCAAAAAATTCGAACTCGAGATTTTGACGAATCTCCACGTTTTAGACCTCCGTCCGTGAGTCCGAAAAACACAATTTTGGAATCGTGTCTGTCTGTGAACACGATAACTCGAAAACTATTCGAGCTACGAAGATGAAATTTGGTGTGTGATCTTTACACATAATTTGTAGGTTTTTATCAAATTTTGAACCAAACCCGTCGAAGGGTTGATGGTCTGTGGGACTGTATAATCGCATACTTATAAAAATTATATCTCCTAAACCCTTTGGCTTAGATAAATAAAAATTGGTATGACAGTTGCTAGCATTAATTATAGATATGTGCCCAAATTTCTTTCCAAACGGTTGAAAAAAGTTGTTCAAATTGCATAATTATTTTTTCTAATCCGATTCTCCATACGCATAAGTATTGGTAGCAATCTCTGTGCACGCGGAAGGATTACGTCACTTTCTCCTTGAGCCAGCAACACTGGAACCTAGCAGTGTGTGATAGATGCGTTTTAATCTGCACGCATCTCTTTGAATTTGATTCTTCACCTAAATATTTTACAATCACTATAATCTACAATGAAAAACCTTCTGATAGTCATTGGATTCTGGGTTACAGTAGGTTCGAATTTTTTAATTCACGCGGGGAGGGGAAACAGCACCTTTTTGGGGAAGTATACGAGCAAGTTTAGGGGAGACCACTCCCGCTGGTTGCCTTCTGTGGACTTAATTGTCTCTTGCATTTGAACTTATTTGCATTTAAAGATATTTAAAAAGATCTCTCCACTTCAATGACCTTTGAAGCCTGTGTTCACGGATAAAAGCGCTGACGAAGAAATTCTAATAGGTATTTCAAAGAAATTGTGTATTTGTGTAGGCGTTATTCTTATATAATTTCATAAGTTGTGTAATTTTGTATTGAAAATTTAATGTGATTCAAAGATTGTATTAAGTGCTTGCATGCTTAAAAAAAATTATTGTATATTAAATTGAAAACTATATATTAATTTTTTTGAAACAGGAGAGGGCACAGAATATGTTTTTGCCTAGGGCGTAGAAATATGTTAATCCGGCCATGTATATGACTATATTCGCTAAATTATCGATTTTCTCTCTTCCATGAAGATTCAGTTTACATTTGTGATAGTACACATTTTTCATAACACGAACTCTAATTAAATCTAGTTATACAAGTCTTACCCAAGTCGAAAACAAACATATTGAGATATAAGTATTGTCGAAACAGATCATAGAAA
>BGPR01025057.1:0-22649 GCA_013235015.1 Araneus ventricosus | reverse complement strand
CTTACAGGTCATTTCAAAATTCCTTAGACAAATTTAATTGATTTTTTCAAACAGACAGACAGGAATCACTTTTCTAATAAAACATGTGGTCACAAACGCAAAGAGGTACTGTTAGACAGAGATCTTTGGCAGTGAATTAAGGAAAAGAAATGGGTTCATATCAGATGAAGTACACAACATAAAGTTAAATAGAATACACATTTAACACGTTAGTCGCCACTGCTCACGTCTAGAATTCGCACCACTTATCTAATTAGATAACCCTTTCTGTGCTATCTCTTAACTGAAGTAGAGGAGGGGTGATTAGATTACATAGTAGGCATGAATCGTATTTGATGGAAGTTTGAATCTTATTTGATTCACGTGGAGATTAACGTGATAAGGTAGGACAGAGTTGCATGAATACCAACATGCGAAGCTTCCATAGCTTCGTCGGGAAATCTCGGAATTCTCGTTAAATATTCCAAAGGTTTGATGCTTGAACTACGTTTTACTTGCCATTTTATCTTTCACGCTGCATACGACTTGTAGAGTTGTTATTTATTAATGTGGATAGTCGTAGTCACGTAAATTTGTATTCCGTTATACTTCTGCTTTACACTTTCTCTGGTGTAAAAATTCCTTAGACTTTATTTTGCTGTCAAAGACGCCTGTAAAGGCCGCTATTTGATTCTATTCTTTGTTCTGTATGCCTGGCATGCCCTTAAAATTTGTCCCAGGATTTAGGAATCACGTTCCTTGAACGTTAACACTCTCACTACGACACCCACCCCAACAGGCTTGGTAGGTTTTATACGAGCCAGGAGGATTTTCGGGCGGGCAAGGGTCAAACTAGGGGTTTTGGTAGTAAAGCAAAATTTCCACAAGGGTTTCCTCGGGGAGGGGAAACGTCTGCTATTCATGGCTGACAGTGATGAATTGATTTCGCCTGCGAGAAGCTTCAAATGTTTTCAGAAAGAATTACACGCTGAACTTTCAAAATAAGATTCTGAAATAATTTTAACCTGTTATATTTTTTACTAAATCTGTGTTTATTTGAATGAAAAAATATTAAAGCTTAAGAATACTGTTTAAAAATTTTAATTTCTTAGAAATTCATTTATTAGAGTAGATTCTTTTCGAATTTCTTGTAATGAAGACAAATATAATTTTGAACGTTAATAGATTAACAATGATTCTTTTAAAATGGGTTAACTTTTACTCCAGAAAATATAATTAAAATGATTTACTCATGAATATGTAATTTTTTGATTCACTGGGCTTGATTGAAGGATTCAAGATTTTAAATATAAACAAACAAAAGCAAAACACTCGCAAGCTGTGCTAAATTTTATTAGTAATGTACTAGATTTTTAAAATTTCTTGTAATTTTTCTTCTCGATGTCAATACAACGGTTTTTATATTTTTATAACTTAACTATAAATTAATCGATTAACTGAACTAAATTTCAATTCCTTACAAGAGTCGTTTCATAATTGCAAATTTGTGTTAAAAATTATTCCAAGATTACATAATATTTATAACAATGAATTAAAAAAAAGATTAATCAGTAAGGAATAATTAAAATAAATTGCTTTTTCCCTTATATACATCTAAAGAAAAGTGTACATTTAAAATTGTTTTTATTAAATTTGATTTTCTTAAAACAATGCTGTAAATGGTTTGGTGAATAACATGTTAAATACAAAACATTAAATTTTATTTCGAAGCGATAAGGAGACATATTATAAAATCATGTATTAGTGATTTAACTTCATTTTTTTAGAAAAAGGTAAGGATTGATGTTTTTCTACGGGGCATTTGAGGGACCAATATTTAAAACACATTCACTCTAAAAGCTTACCAAACTGATTTAGGATTTGGAAAATTGGAAATTGCCGGAAAGATTGTTTAGTCAATTCATTAAATTTTAGCCAATCTCGAAAATTAAAATTCATGAAAAAAATCAAAAACTACTGAATTTTTTCCGGCGAAATAAACATTTAGAAAAAAATGAAAATAGCTTCGACTAAATTTTTTTACCTCAAACAATTTTAAAATATGATAAAACCCTCCAAATCTAACACAGTAGATTTACTACTTTCTGAGTTTGCTGCTCATATTGCTGATAAGTTACTTTATTTTATATTTCGCAAAGACTTTAATCTCGAATCAACTATCGTGAGATATAATAAATGGTGTATAAGTTTTTTGTTAGTTAAATCCATTTACTATATGCCATCTATGTTATACTCTTATATATAAATCACTTACAGTACTCTCAATTTTCTAGTTTATCTTTTTTTTTGTACAAAGGAAATATAGACTTTCGCAATTTTATTTTATTTCTTACAAACATTTACGCTTTCCTCAAAAATAAATTCCCTTAAAATTGTTTATATATCTCCCCTAGTCTAAGAAAGAAGCGTGTGTTTTTCATATAGAAACATGTGTCTCTCTATGTGAAAAGTAGTCTGTTAACCTGTTGCATTGTCATTACAAAATGAACCATCAAATCAATCACCGTACGTCACTACATTTAGTGTTAAAAATGACGAAGAAAAGAAAACTCTACATCTGGCCTTTACAGTCTATTTCATAATCATTTATGTAGTAAAGAGTGGTAAAATTACATGGAACATGTGTCAGACATATTTTGCTATAGAATTGGGAGCCTTGCTTTGTAAAGGAGCCTATTTTCCCTTGTTCAGTGTCGATTGAACAGGACACAACTGAATTCCGAAGGGGATGTTCTAAATATTCCCTTTTTTATTCTTAATCATTTCTGAAGGTTACAAGTTTAGGATGCAACATGTTAATTTATCTCTCTTGAAAGGGATACCATTTTTGTGAAAAAGAATGGTGAAGAATTACAATCCAAAAGTTTATCAAATAGCTGGTAAAAGGAATATAAGTATCCATGGCAAATTTCATTTCCTGACTACGGTGCTCCACATTATTTTATATTTAGATAAATTGTTAGAATGTATTGAGCAAAATTACATTAAAACAAAAGTATTGTAAAACCCTACTATCGTGGTAACAATTGAAAAAATCCCATTATGTTCTCATCCAGCAATGTATCATTCAACTAGCGACCCCAGTCTCTACCCGAGGGTCACGCCCCAGTGGGCTTCAGACCACCAACTGTGAGGAGAAAAGGGGAGAAGGCGGACAAGTCAATTTCACGAATCCATATACAATACCTCCGGAACAATACCTCCGTATACAAAGGTAGTAAGATTTTGAGGGCCGCTAGGAGTCAGAGGGTTAATAGTTTGTAAAATTCAATTTAACTTGCGCATGATAGTAGAATGTTTCAGTTAGCGCTCGCCACCTAATATTCCCTGTGATTGAACTGCCATTAGGTCGATTGATGTTCTTGTTGACAGGTTGAATTTTTTAGGGGCGATTTCTCGTCAAATATGGTAATCATGGCTGTTGTTCTGAAACAGCTGTTTGGCGAGTTTTGGGATGTCTGCCGTGGTGTTACATTAGTCGAGACACCGCAACACGTTCTTAAGCCTTACCTGAATTTTTTCGTCCATAAACCGTAGTCTGACGAAGATGTGACTGGAAAAGATGTAGCACTGCCTAAAGCATCGGCCTCTTATATATATTAAGGAGACTAGAGAAAAATAGCGTCAGGCAAAAGATACATCCCGGACAACTACTTAGAATACAGCTTTACTTGTCATTAATTGAATTATTGGGTATTGCAGGTTTATAATAGTTGTATAGTTTCCGTCTTTTAAGTGTAGTTGCTCTAAAGTCTTCTGACGGAGGGTTTTGGTATTAAATTATGCCTAGAAAAACGACCCGCCAATCTGCAAGAAATGTTTACCAGGCACTCTATTTTCCAATCCTACTATTTATTTTATGTTTAATTAAAATGACTATAGAATTTTACCCAATCTGTATTTAGATTAGTAAAAAATTATGTATGTAAATAGTTTTACAAGCGAGAAGAAATGAGCTCTGAGTAAAAGTGAGATATCACCTTTTTTATATTTAGAAATGCAGATTCCAAAACATATAAAGAAACTTTTACTACTTTTAAAATTGCAGAAATTTTTATATAAAATTTCAAACTGATGATATGTAAAACTAATTTTACCACATTTAATATTGCAAAAAATGTTATATAGAGTTTCACATCTTTTTAGCTTATCGAACTTCTTCTGTTAATCTCTTCATTTCTTTAATTTAAAGCCTGTTTTCATTGCTGGGCTGGTAGATGAAAATTTGTGTTATAGTCATTAGGAAGGGATGTGATTTGAATGTAGCATTTATAATATGAGAAAAGAATTATTCTGGGATTGAGTTATTTGTATTGTTAGATACAGTACAGAAATAAGAACAGCAATGGAAATTCCAAGTACTGTTGACTCTTGGCCCTTTTTTCCTCTCAATCTACGGAAAAGAGCAGGTTCCGGAGATGAATCAGCTCAGTAAAACAGCATCAATACTTTAAATTAAGTCCTCTTCATGGCTATGAGGTAAATTAAACAACCTATTTCCTTTTCGCCATTTCCGCATGTTTAATATAATGTTTCGTTGTTAAAACAAGCCAAGGTAGGTATCATTTTTGACTTCTTACAACTAAGGAGGATGATATTTAGTTAATTCACGCTTGCATGTGATAAAAGATAACAGCACCTTTATTTGTGGAAATTGAATTTAATACTTCGTTACCCTCATTTCCAACGAAAACCAATCTAAATTACGCCATGTTGCATCTTTGGTGTGAATAAATGGAAAGTTTATGGTTGTATATTCCGGATATTTTATTTCCATTTGATTACTTATATTAGAGAATTATGACCAATCCTACTATTTATTTTATGTTATAATGCTAATATAATGTAATAATGACATTAGGAATATGTCAATGATTTCCGCTACTTACCTATTATTTAAGATTCCTGAAGATAAGAATGTTATGTTTAAAATAGTTTTCAAAAATTTTATCACATGCGATTTAAGTATATTAGAAATTTGTAATATTTTAAATTTTCATTTTCGTTTTTATATATGAAACAATGAAGTTTCGTTTTATTTTTGTGAACAATAGTGTAGCAATTTAAGATGCTTTTCATTTGGAATAATCTGATAAAATATGCATTATTTACTTCAAAGTTTTTATTTTCCCGAAATTTGATAGATATATTTCCGAGTAATATGACTTGGTTATAAAAAAACCAAATATATTAATATATCCTACGCTATTGCTGTCAATATCACATTGTTATTATTGTTACTTATTTTGAATTGTTATCATTTTTTTAAGATGAAAAATTTTCAAAATTTAAAATAAATCCATACTTAAAGGGAAAACAATTGGGAGCACGTTCACTTTATTTTCGAAATTAATAAAAAATTATTATAATATTAATAGTGTCTTTTGTTGGGTATATGCATTGATTAAAACTAAATAAATCGCAAATGAAGAACAGTTATTGATAAAATACATATAATCGCACTGAAACAAGTTTAGTACCGTAGCATATCATTTACCCTCTGTTAAAAACGTTTTCCTTAGATATTTCTAAAGAATTCATTGATTTCAGTAACAATTCTTTTTTGGATGTTTTGACAATATAGGTCAAAATTATTTTCGTTAATTAGAATGCACTTTAAAGGTTCAATATGTAGTTTAGTTTTGTCACTGATCCGTTCTTTTGGTCATTAAATATAAAACACGTTCAGTAGCTCCATTAGGTCCTAGAAAAAACAAACAATATTCTTTTAATTTCACACTACTCTTATAGGAAACATCTTTTTTTATTAAAAGCTGCAAATATTTCATTTAATATGTTAGATAATGAAACAAATTTTGTTTTCAATGAACCATTTTTCTTCCTTTATGTACCGCAGAACAAAGGATGTCTCATCAAGTAGTTCGTCTTAAACCAAATTGATTTCGGAAAAATTCTGAAGAATATTATCCTGCAAACTCTGATGGGTGGGTACTGTAAGGCAAACTGTGGATTGGGTATTTAAAAATGAAGTTTAACTTTTCCACTACTATACTTATCTGGTATCCTGAAGATCCTCCGTCTATGTCGGCCTATTGCACGTTAAATGAGTCATCGGGGATTAAAAGTCCTCCTGCTGGTGTGGTTCGAAATTTTGAAGAAGTGGTGCCTCCCTCGCCTTCGTGCGTAAATATAATGTCCTTTGGAAGGTAAACTTAGTGTGTTTTGAATTTCAAACTTTTATTTTCTCTTAAAATTGCAAATTAAAGTTATCGTCTGAGTGGAAGTTATTAGTTTCACTCCTTTCCTCATCCTAAACGTTACGTTATCATCAAGAGTTTAGCTTTATATATATGAGTATTAAGAAATTTAATAATCAGACGGTGATATGAAAATTAAGAATTTATTAAAACCTTACAGTCATCTCTACTAAAGATAAACAAAGAATTATACAACAATTTAATAATAAATATTCAGCTTAGCAGTATTTGAAGTACTTTGTCTTAATTCGAATAAATGTAGAAGTGGAATAAAAATATTACCAAATAATGGACGCATTGCGTGAAACAAATGTGAATAAGATGTAACACCAAAGAGCTTTAAAGCTGGTATTTAGAGCGAAACCAAATTTGCATTATT
Source organism: Araneus ventricosus (assembly GCA_013235015.1). Lineage (NCBI taxonomy): Eukaryota > Metazoa > Arthropoda > Arachnida > Araneae > Araneidae > Araneus > Araneus ventricosus. Next base: position 16,052 of record BGPR01025057.1, on the reverse strand, counting down.
CTGAAAGTGATTCGATGCTACTGAAAACACTTAGTGAGTGGATGTAGTGTGAAACTATCATACCTCATTTCGTTTCAAAAAATTCAGACCACCTGATGACTGTATTTTTAAGATTCCCCACACTATGTTGAAACCATTTTAAGTTTAAAGAATCTTGGAAATAAGAACTACAAATAACCCCTACTTGTCTTTTAAATACAACCAATTGATTTCTTAATTTTGCCCCGCCCACGCGTGTGATGCTGTGGAGAAGAAAATTCCATCATTCTTCTTCAATGGCGGTGTCGAAAATCTTTCCCTCGTTGAGACATTTGCTCGAAAAATTGAGACGGTTGTCTGTAAGCTTCCTCGAAGCTTCATTAAAATTAATCTCGATTGCTGAAGCTTTGTTTCCCAATAAAGTATCTGTTGTTTTTCAATCTTTATTGATTTTTAATGAACCTTATAACATGGAATATGCCATACGAATCGGACTATTTATTACGATTCAATCATTGAAAAATATACAATAATATGGATATAAAATTTATTGTTATTATCAACCGTAACTGTTTCAGTTATTTTTGGAATAATATATACATGCACCTTACCTGTATGCTGGTTAGAGGCGATGTAAAAAGCACAGATTATGCACGTGTTTGTGTTTATTCTATCTGTATCTTCTCTGCAAAATGATGATTAAATTCTTTGCTTTGATCAGTTTCTTTGAAGCATTGTTAAGTTGATTTGATGTTTCGAATTTAAAATATTCATTAGCATTTATGAAAGCAATGAAATATCTACGTCAACAAAAATAAACAAAATCTTTAGTTTTCGCATGCTAGGCTATTTTAAATCCTGCATATGTTTGTGTTTGGCATTCTTTTCGGACTTTAGCCAAAAATTCTCAAATGATACCCATTTAATTTCATACATTTATGAAATTTTTAAATGCCTGTACTTTTTCAAGTTACTAATATTATTATATTTCATCTTTTTCTGTATTTTCTAAAGACTCTTTTTAAAAAATGGAAGTTTATAATAAATTTATATAAAAATATTTAAGAATATAAGCAGGCAATAAATGGCAGGCATTGGATGGTTTCTTTTTTCAGTTTAAATACTTTCCTGCCATTTCATCGAAGCCTTTCGGAACAAAAGATATTGTTAGAATTAATTTATCTAGTATCATGTATTTAGGACCATTTTTTAAAATTTTCATCCCTATAGAAATACGTCAGGGATTCAGGTAAAATGCATTATTGTGTATTGTTGTAATTGAAAATATATGAATTTTTGCTTTGTATGGAAACAGATTCCTTTGAATTTTTAAATTTGATTTCTTCTGCAATCATATATGATTTTTGTAACACTTGGTATACATATATTTTAAAAGAAATTCTTACTAATAACATGTCTTGTGCTATTTGAATTTGTTTACTTCCGATTGACAAATGAAGAAATTACTTCTAGTGAATAAAAACACCCATACAAATGGGTGTTAAAATTTTTTTAAATAAGTATATCTGAATTTCATTAATTCTATGCACATTATCATTGACGTTACTTAAATATGTGTTCTTATACAACTATGGGATTGTTATTTACACTTATTTTAGGAAAAACAAAACATAAGTGCTTATTTTTAATATACTGTGGTTTAATATTTGAGATAAGTTGGCAGTTGTTGAGCAGTATTTCTTTTTAGTTCTGAGAAAAATAATTTGTGATTTACTTGGAGTTTCGCTCAAAATAGTGAGGCTTTATATCTACAAAAATGATTAAATTTTGAAGAAGTATCTCTCCTCATAAAATATATTCAGTTTTATGATTTCAAATAATGGATGTTTGAATTGACTCTATATGTATGTGCTTTGTTTTCCAATAATATACTTATTTGCCTTTTAAAATGTTTATTTTTAGTACTACTTCTATAATCACTATATCACTTTGAATGTAATAAAGACAAATACACTGCAGGTAGTACTTTACTTAAAAGACAACAAAATAACATTTTTGTATATTTTTTACAGCTTTTTTTCATGAAATGATTGGTAAATAAATGCGCTGATTTTTAAAATATGATGTAATTAGTAAGTTTTTAAATAATTTACTATTTGTCCAATCTTAGCTTGAGTTTTGAATTGTAAACAATTTTGTAGAGAATATATGCTCTTAACTGATGAGTAGTTGAAATTACATGATTTATCGAGGAATATATGTTAAAGACTCTTGCCATTGGAGGTTTCCACGCCTGTTGTAATAAAATTAGGCAATTTATTTGCTGTAATAGTGATTGTTTGTAACTACGTGTTTTGTGCATGCTATTTTTATGAAAGAAATGAAGCACAGATTATTGCACATTATATCTATGCTATACGGGTCAATTCTGATAGATAACAAATTGTATGTGTAATATTATTTTCAAAGTAGAATATTGCTTCATAACTGAAGTTACTCAAATACTACAGTGTTTTTGTTCCTATAGAGGTGCAAATAAAATTCATATTGTCCGTCCTCCTAGAAAAAAAACTAAACAAAAGATATAAAGCTAACCTAAGTCACTGAATGAAGACATCTGCATTATCAAAATACCTGATGGATGTGATTTGGTTTGGTTTTCGCATGATGCAAATACCACGTATTTTATCATACCTCTCATAGCTGCGGTAAAAATAGATTTTGTGTATACATTTTATATCACCAGTGACCATACAGATATTGGCCAAAAATCTTTAACGCATCCAAATTAACGTTACCCATTCTTTGGCGGCTCTCACTGAGGCTTTTGAGGTCGATAGGGACACGAAATTAGAATTTTTAGCTGTCCAGGAAACCTACGTGAACCAAGAGGTACCTTGAGAGCAAATTTATCTTGTAAAACTTTCATGTCTCGAGATAAAAGAACAATTTTATATGTTCTAAATAACCATTTACCCATTTATTTTAAATTAAAATCTATGTATGATTCTACTGTGGAAATTCAGTTTAATAATTTTATTACAAATACCTATATCCTACTCAAAGAGGATATTGAAACAGTTCCAGAGGAGTTGAAGGACATAGATTTTAAAAAATCCTTTAATATCTTGGTGGGTGATATTAATTGTCAATCTAAGGAATGTGGTTACAACTCTGACACACGAAGAGGTCGAATTTTTTGCCGAGTTCGTCGCCAACAATAATCTTAATATTTTTAATTTTAAATCTGATTAACCAACTTTTATTTCTTCCAGATATGTGGCTTAATAAACTCGTTAATTAAGTATTATGTAAAAAATTGGGGTGTACTGGACACTATATCTCTTAATGACCATAAATATATTTATAAAAGGCCAGAGAATAAAGATAATCAAATAAGTTAAATTATTAATTAAAGCAAATTTAAAATTAAATTTAAACATACATTATAAAATTTAGACTACTTTTAAGTAGCGCGCAATATGCAGCTGCTTACAACAAACAAAGGAAGTCAATGATAATTCAAAGAGAGTAAAAATCACGAAATAAACTCTGATAGAATTGAATTAAACAGACAAGGAATCTATTCTAGTCCACTTTTTCAAGGGCTATAGACTAAATTCGAAATGGATTCAAATAAACTGGGAATTTTTTCTGTGAGAGGCTTGACCTAAGTCTAACCAAAGCCTCTTCAGAGCCCGAAATTTCCCAAACCACAAGACATACAAAATAAGTAAACAACAAAAGAATTTTCAGAAAGAAAAAACAAACATAATACCGCTAACAAGACTGATTGGAATTTTATTATCCTTCCGGAAAAATACTTTCATAAATATATCAGTTAAGAAGAAAAATTCAAACTGACTCCAATCTTGCAAAGAATTAAAATGTCCAAATTTAACTCACAGACAACAAATAAGGATAATCCTGCCTTAAATTAACAATCGTAATGTAACCAACTAAGACGTGGTGACATCAATTATCCGAAAAGAAAAAGAGAAACAGGAAGCGCAGGCAACAGCATTTTTAAGATGAAAAAAACTTACAGTTTCAATTAATACCTTAATAAATAAAAGTAAACGGTAAAATAAAAAGAAATGATTAGAAAAAATAGTAGCCACCGCTAATTTTTATTTATAATTTTATAATAATTATATAAATTCATATTTATATTCAAGACTACTTTCATGAATAAAATCTTCAATGCCGTAAATATTGTACGGGAAAGAGTTTCAGTAGAATTTTTTTAGAAAATTGCCGGCAGATACTAAAAATTCATATCTGTTGTTGCAAAATCTTTTAATTCTGTAAGCTTTACAACAAATTACGTTTCTAAAGACCCTGGAATCTAGATATGAATGAAAGTCACAAAGAATTTTAGAAGGAAAATTAAAATCATCTCTCTTGTCAAACAGGCCAAGTAAGATATTTTACTCAGAAATTTCAATTTTAATATCGAAAAAGTTACCTATATTTTGATTTAGGTTCTTTTAATTTAGTTTAAGTTCCTTTGGATAACAATTAATATAATTCTAATTCATAATTTAGAATAAGATCATTAATGAACCTGTAGCCATAAATTAAATTGTTTCTAATAATTTTATTCTCAAAAAAGAACAAAAAGACATTTGCCAGTGCACTGGAGAATGAAACACCCACTAGAATGCCTGAAATCTGTTATAATAGTGCATACCATTAAAATGGTAGTTTTCGTTGCTGCAAAAATTACACAGTTCGAATCAGTCTGTTAAGTTTTAATTAGAGTAATTAATTTTTATAATAGAATCGTTACGAAATTCATTGATCATTGAGAGGCAATCTTCCATTCATTTAACATGTGGCAGATTATTGTACAGATATTTAGTCAGAGGTATTTAAATTGTAAATTTTGTTACTATTCAGGAAGTCCTAAACTTCAGCGTTATTGTTAATAATGCCGTTATATACTTTCATAATTTCCTTTAATATAAGATTTAAAAATTTGAAGATGTGTTTACCAATAAAATAATTATGACAGCCAGTACCACACGTAACAAATCTAAAACCAGCAGGATTCTTATAAAATTAAACATTTGGAAAAAGATAAGGAAAATTTAAAGAACAGGTTTTAATTTTGAGTTTCTTAGCAGAAGCCAACATTCTTTCATCTAATACCTTTTTACTGCTATATATTCCTTTTTACTTTTATGTAGAGTATATCCAGGAAAATATATATTATTTAAAAACTAGATTTGGCTTCGAAAAACTTATTTTTAACCTCAGAAAGCATTTTAACGAACTCAAAAACGATTGTTCTAAAATACAGAATGCAATTTAACTTAGTGAATTTTTCAATAAATTTATTCAAATAGTTTCAACGTGCGCTTTTAAAGATTTTGAGAAGACAGTTTTTTTAAATGTATTTTATAAATTCTATTTAAAAATGTAAATTTCACTATATAATTCAATACTAAATTCTTCAAAACATTAGTGAGAAAGTGTTATTTTGTATGTTTTCAAACCTGTTTTATGTTAAAAAATTATATCAACTCACTATTTTAGACTTTCTATTGCGGTAATGAGTTCTTTTTCTAAAACAGAAACAATTGACAACAACAACACTTCTCTAATATTGTCGTTTGCTGAGTTTTGGGGATTTGGGGAAATCCGTGAAGGCGGACGTTTTCTCAAAATTTAAGGGTATTGCCCAAACAGAATGTTTTGGGATTTTTTGGGGAAGTACAGGTGGACCTAAAAATCCTATTTCAGAAGAAATTTGCTTTATAATTTTTAAAATTATCTGATATGCCTACGTTCTCCTCTAATTTCTAGAATTTTCTAACATTCAATGAGCTAGCGAAGCTACTAGGTTCCGGCTCCCGCTGCTAGCAAAGCTGTAGGATGTTTTATAAGTTGCAAAAAAATCTGTCCGGTGCCCATTTCAGATGCCGCAGGCATCGCTAGCAGGCATTCCCTGCTTTACTTGAATAATTCTAAAACGCAGACTCATTAGACTTAATGAGCTAGAGAAGGTACTATGTTCGGTAACTTTTTTTTGTAGCAAACAACAGCAAGAAACAAAAGTTTCGTATCAACTACGGAACGATGAAGCTTTTGACAGGGAAGTGAATGTTAGAGTATTAATATAACTTAATAGTATGCTTCAAATATTTTGCAAAGTTATTGAGAATAAGACTTTTCTATTATTATAAGAAGAATTTGTTATGAACTTCAATGATGTATTGTTTCATCTACAAAACAGAAAATAAAATTTTAAAATGTTACAATTTTGTAATTTATTTAAATCAGATTTGATAAAAGTTTTCAAAAACATTTTGAACATACCATTCTCATCTCGAGGGATCTTGAATAAAATGTACTTAGCAGAAATCATCGATTTATTACTAATGTGCTAGTCATAATTCTCTAATATAATAAATGAAATGGAAGTAAGATATCCGGAATATAAAATAACAAGTTTTCTATTTATTGATACCAAAGATGCAACATGGTGTAATTTAGATTGCCTTTTGTTGGAAATGGGGGAAACGAAGTATCAATTCAAATTTGCACAAATAAGGGCGGTGGTATCGTATATCACATGCAAGCGTGAATTCTCTTTATATCGTCCTCCTTAGTAATAACAAGTCAAAAAGAATACCTACCTTTACTTGTCTTTTGCAACTAGTAGTAAATAAAGTATGTATAAAAACAAACAACTAACTAATTCTCTGAATATTTATAGAATATGAAACGGTATATTTTTAATATTATTATCTTAATAGAAATAAAATTATTTAAGTTGATAAAATTATCTTTTCAGCGACACTAATTTCTTTTGTGCAAAATTTATTTCTTACATTTAAATAATTTTGTCGAAATCAATAATCACAAACAATTATATATCAGGAAAAACTATTGATATGGTTTATTTTCATGCTTTTTAATTATGAAAAATTTGTTCCTATAAATGAATTTTGTGCATTATAGTATTTTACTATATACATACTAACATTTTCTATTATTCAAAAAGAACATATTCACTCGTTTAAGAAAAGATAGTTTCCAACTGTGCAGGTGAATCAGTAAATAGAATAAATTTCCAAATGGGGTACTACAGTGAAACCTCTTGGAACGGCCACCCCTCTTAAAGGCCACTTTTTCGTGGCACGGATTTTTCGGCTCATAGACCAAATGTTAAAATAACCCCTAGCAACGGCCACCCAATCAATCTGAACGGCCGCCGGGTGGTTTCGCCCATCCCATTTAACAAAAGCATCGATTTGAGATTTACTTTTTAAACTGAAAAACGAACTTGGAAAAAATCATTTTTTCCGAGAAAGGTAAAAACATAAAACAGTCACAAGTTGTATCCTTTTTTTTTCAAAAAATGTAAAAAATTATTAAATAAAGTACTATTTTCTCTTTAGATAAGTCTCAAACTACATTTTAAATAAGAAATGTGTGTCAGACTTGTTTATATTATGTATTATATCAATTATCTTGTGATTGTAACGAAAACCCTTCAGAGCGGCCAATTTTTCTTGGAACGGAGGGGTGGCCCCTCAGACAGGTTTCACTGTATATACGAAGCGCCACCAGTTGAACTCGGCTAATAGGCTACATTTAATACAATGACTCGTCACAAGTATGGGCAACCGAGAGTTGCCTATGTGGTTTCCGGATGCGAAAATGGATGGCACTCTTTGCTTAAGGCTAAAAGCGGCATTAGCTTCTCATATTGTAAAATTCAAATCCGTACCGAATGACTAAACCTCTAATTTTTATTTACCATCCCTGATAAAAAAAATCTGAACTTTATGTTAAAGGAAAAATAGTACAGAACTCCATTTTCCTACTTTATCGTTTTGAAATTTTATAAAAAAATTTCCGCAATATTAAAAGTTGTAAAAAACTTTTATATATTTTCAAATCAAAATCTTAGAAGAAAATTTGTGCAATATTAAAAATGGTAAAATTTTTACATTTTTTTTCAAATATACATTTCTAACTATACATAGTGGTATCTCACTTTCAATCAGAACTTACTTCTTCTCGTCTGTGAAACTATTTAATTGTTTACATTTTTGCAAATCTAAAAAAGAGATGACTAAAAAAATCCATAGACTTTTTAAGGAACCATGAAATAAATAATCGAATTGTAAATTAGGGTGCGGGTAAGCATTACATGCAAATAGTTGGGTTTTTTCATGGCATAAAAAATATTTAATACGTCCAGCGGTATTAGAGCAACTACAAGGAAAAGACAAAAACTATAAAATTATTATAGACCTGGTATAAATCATAATTCAATTAAAGACTTGTATATTTGTATCCCAAGCTTTTGTCCGGGGTTCGGCTTTTGCCTGACTCAGTGTTATTTTACAATACTCGCAATAACATATATTTAAGAGGACGTTGCTTTAGACAGTGCACAGCACATGCTTCAGCTCTTCCAGTCACAGCTTCGACAGACTACGATATTTTTGGACGAAAAATTCAGGTAAGACTTAAGAGCATGTTGCTGTCTCTCGGCAAACGCGTCGACACCACGGCAGACATCCCAAAACTCGCCAAACAGCTAGTTCAGAACAAGAGCCATGATTACCAGATTTGACGAGAAATCGCCCCTCAAAAATTCAATTTTGTAGACCGCACCATGTTCTTCCATCAATCGACCTGTTGACAATCCAATCACAGGCAATATCAGGTAGAGAGTTCTAAATGAAACATCTATCATATATATTTTACATTGCGTTTTACAACCTATTGACTTAAGATTTTTCTGTTGGTGTGTAGGTTATATCGTTGTTTTTTAAATCGTTGTTATAAATAAACAAATAAAGCGTACGTCTATCTAATTTTCCGAACAAATTCGTTATAGGTTTGCCTTTCTGTCCATGGAAACGCGATAATTCATACATGTAAGAGGATCGAACAATAAAATGAAATAAGGGATGTTGGCATCAAAATTGTGTCGACATCGGCTAAAAAGAAAGGCTCAAAAGCAAACTCGATTTTATTCACTGCATAACAATACTGAAGTGTTCCATCTTAAGTATGTTTAAGGGGCTATAGGACCTTTACACGCGGTAAAGGAACTCGAAAGTTGTTCAATTATGACTCTTCTTAACGTAAGAAATATCATTGAACTTAATAGATTTTCTTACCACAGTTACATAAGAGATATAACCTTATAAATTTGAATTTTTAAGTCAGTGAGATAATTTTCAATATTACAAATAAAAGTATAAAATTAACATATTCTGTATGAGTTGCCGAACTTAAATTCTGCTTGCGCGCAAAGTTTTTCAGAAAATAAGCAACTTATAATAACAAATGTTATACCAATTTAGTCCTAAAGAACACAGCTTAAAAATCATGCAAAGTGATAAATATTCGAATTGGTTTATTGGACCTTTTATTACTTTTTATGTTGTTAGAACATAATAAAGCTTTTTTAAAAAATTCTAAGCATATTAGCAAGCATTGAGAAAAGTAAGCATTATAATGCTTTGATTTTGCATGATTTTCTTCATTATATGTGCATAAACATACCTGAAATATGTAATAGTAACACGAATAACCATTTTTTTTTTAAAATTCGGCGCGCAAACTCTAAAAATATAGTTTTGAGAGAAAAAAGGACTTTAAAGTAAAAATCACTTACCAAACATCTGTATTCATGGAGATAAAATTTAAAAGGCCCAAGAAGCATTCATTCTGCCTTCAGATTTCATAACAGTTTTTTTTCAGTTGTTTCTAGTCTTTTTTTGCTTTGCGGGCTGCAAGTGTAGCTTTTTGATAGCATTTTTCAGCTAACTTGATTCGTTGCTTATCCCGAAGAAGCGAATCCTTAACCAGCTGCTCACAAGTGTCCAATTCCAGTTCCTTTAAAACATTTAAGATGCTTTTTCCCCCACCATTATAACTTATACATGCCAAATTAGATGAACTTTGTGCATTTTTTTTGAAAAATTGGTGTTTTTCGAAAAAAATTCCAAATTAAAGAATTTAATGACTCGTTAGTATTTTGAGTCTTTCCTCCTAAACATCTTTTTAATAGTGCTGGATTCAATAAGGCCTTAAATATTGGCTTTATCGTTTTCATTACTGATCTTGGAACAGAACGTTTCAGCTTGAACTTTAAAAAATGTTTTTAAACTTTGCCTGATTTTCTTCACACCACGAATTTTCACCCGTAGGACAAAAATGATGTTTCGGATCAGCATCTGTTGACAAAAAGTGCATCCGAATGACCCAGATATATTTCCTCATTGAAAACAAATTGTTCTTGTTCTTCCTAATAGCATTGTCATAATATATAGTAAGTTTTTATATGAGTTCATCGCTTAAACACCCCTTACCACCAATAGTCTTTCCGACGGCTAATTTCTTCTTTTCTCAGCCTCCTCAGACGTGTCCCCATTCGCTGTTGTACGTGGCCCACACATTCGACCTTTTCGATGGTTGTATTAACCCCAAATGGTTTATCCTCACAAACATCTTTGAATGTAGAGGAATCACCATCTCCTATATAAGATAAATACCTAACACCTCTTTCTGCAACAGATCTTCGCAAATTTTTTTTCATGCCCTCAACTTCAATTTTACCTGCTGGTCCAAAGTAATTTTTTGGCATGACTTAGCATGACGCGACTGCCATTGCTAATAAATGGATTTTGATTTGTCAGAATACAGTTTTTTCTAACTTCACATGACTGGACACATTATATCGAGATCAATGACCTTCCCACTCTCAGCTCCTATCACGGTACATACTCCAACAAGAAAGGAGTGGCCCCTAGTTTTCGAAGTTCCATCTGTACTTACAATGATATCCGAGCTTCCAGATAAGAGTTCTTCTTTTTCAGCTGGTTTCTTCATACATGAATTAGCAACGCCAGTTGTTGCGCTGAGAATCTTGTCATTAATTTTGTCGTACGAGTTTCGGGAAATAGGTGCAGGAAGGGCCATGTAAGTAGAACATTTCTGAAGAGATTTTGCACCTTTCCCTTTTTGCTCATTCCCATTGCGAATACAGCTCTTCTATTGATAGCAGGGACATTTTTTTATCCCTACCATCTTAGAATTTCTCCATGTATTTTCACCGTTGCAACTTTCAGAAGATATTTTGAACACTGACGAAAATCCATAGTTCTCAATTTCAATTATATTAACTCTTCGAAAACATGTAGCACAACAGAATGATGATTCAAAATCTTTAAAAATGGATATGTCAATGAATCTGTGATTTTCAGAGTCATTAGTGAGCAGTTGGCTGCTTTCATTTACATACAATTTTCTAAAGGAAGCACTTTTATTCGGAATAGTTTCCACTTTTTTACACATCCTTTGTAATGTGCTGATTGCCTCTGAACCAATTTTTTTCGGTCATTTCCTGATCTTCTGTTTCTTTTTCATTCATTTTGTAAATAAACGCTCGATAAACACACAGTAAGTAAGAAAGTCACATATAAGTCTTTTAAACACTGGAAAATAAATGAAAAAATTTGAATTTCGATCCTTAAAACGATTTCACAGTTTGGTAAAAAAAACAAATCAAAGAGTACTGTTGAGTTGTAGGTATCTTTCTCCCGAAGCAATGAGTTAAATTAAATAAAGGCTAAGTAGAGCAAAGCATTATTTACTAGCTAGCTGTAGCGGTCGACATTTCAAAATCCAAAATGTTGAACAGCTGATGAAACGTCAACAGTGACCTTCACGTTTCTGAGTAAAACGTCAACAGTGACCTTCACGTTCCTGACGATATCTTCTAAACTAAATAAAGTACACACATGTACAATACCTTAAATTGTTCAGAAGGGTTTCGGCTATCAATTGAAATAATTAAAAAATCGAAACAATGAAGGTGTAAAGGTCCTATAGCCCCACACAGAGAAATCTAAGGAGAGAAGTCCGCTTCCTGTTTTGGTGGTCACGAAGCTAATGAGATAAACGCATAATCCTCCTTTTTTTCTGAATTACCTAAGCAAACACCAGAGGCGCTCTTAAAATATTATTGATGCATTTACGAATCGTGGGTAACACTGAGATCATATGTTATATGCATATGTGTTTCGTGCTTTAAGTGGTTGTTTTATATGAAACTCTCTTCTGCTTATGATTCATTCATGTTTTTTAAAAAATATATCCAAAATTTTTAAAAACTTCTCATTCTTGAAACAGAGATAGAATTGTTACTCAAATGAGCAGATGTAATAATATTTAAAGAAAATCCAAATTCCTAAAAATTTAAATATCCTAATGAAGCACGATTGCTGCAACACTAAATTATTTGTGATTACTGAAGTAGGTGCAGAAAATCTCACACAGAGTGAGCTTCTTATCAGTAAGTTATTCACCGAGAATTCGACCACTTGCATATGTTTTTAAATTCATTGTAGCCACAAACAGGAAGATTCAAAGGTCCTTAAAAAACTTGGAGAATGTCAGACATCGGAATTTGTCATCACAAACTCCGTGCCTGATATTATTTCCTAATAGCAAACAATTATAGTTTTTATCATTATAAACGCCGCTGCGTCATTATCAACCAAATATAAGGATATGTAAAATTAAGATAATACTCTCAGAAGACTTATTCTCCGAAAGCAAAAGAAGAGAAAAAAATAACATTTCTCATTATATGGGTTTCAGCAGTCATTTTGGCAATATTCTGCTAATATATCAATTGTTTTAAATAATTCTACTTATACCCAAAAATTACGAGGAAAAAGCAATAGCAAGAATGTGTTGTAATTTATCGTATGGAATTATAAAGGATATTGAAACGCCTTAAAATATCTTTACCTGTAGGTCAGGAAAGCAAAACCAAGTCATTTTTACAACACAAATAAATTACAAACGAGGATTAAAAAGGCAAATGACAATCATTGCAGGAGGCCCTTTTCCAGTCAATTAAGTAAAATAAATGGATACTGAAACAAAAATGCACAGCAGAACTGCAATAGAATAACAATCCAGAACAGCAGAACAAACCAGTTGTATGAATATCAAGAATAGAAGTTGAACGAAGCACCACAGATGCAATGGCAAGTAGAATGCGAAGGGAACAACAAACTTCCCTATAACTTCCCTTTATAAATTTCACTAAACTAAACATCTATATGCTTAATAATTTATTGAGAATTAAAGTTAAATACATATTTCAGTGACTAACTTTTTAAAGAGAAATTAAATTTAATGAATTTGCCTACCTAAGGATAAGTATCATTTGTGAGGAACAAAATGAAGAAAATACATATGGTACAGTTCATAAAATGTCGCATTGTGTTCATGTATTGTGTACTGGTGTGATTTTGAGAATAAAAAATACAGTGGAACCTGGCTTAACGAGTAACTCGTTCTGGTAGCTTATTCATAATGCGCAATAATTGTTCCCATAAAAATTAATGTAATATACGATAATAGGTTCCACGAAAATTATATATAACATTGCTGAGGATCTTTTCTTCTATCGAGGATTGAACCAACATGGAAAGCGAATTCAATTTCCAGAAAACTATAATATCGAAATAATAGTTTATTATTTATGTTACTTTATTGCTTCATTCGGAAACTGTTTAGAGACATTTGTTTTTGTCCTTTCGCTTTTGGCTTCTCAGAAATGATATTCATTCTAATAGTGTCGTCGCCTTGTAATATTTTAATTGCTTTTCTTTTATCCAATCGGAGAAGAAACCTTTCAACATCGTCGAGAAAAAGCAATCGCTGAATACACTTTTTTCTCACTACCTTTGAAGCATACACTATCTCCTCAATCATGTCGTTTTCCTTGAGTATAGTGCAAAACGTTGATGTAGATCGATTGTATGTGCGTGTGCGAGCTAGATCAGCTACATTCATACCTCGGTCTCGCATTTTAACCAGTTCGAATTTCATTGCTACGGTTGTTTTGTTTTCTTATGGTTGTCGTTTTCAGGCCTCTTTTTCGGTAACGTTTCTGCAAGGGTTCTAAATCTTAGCAGGAAAACAAATCACTAATAATATGTCGGAACGCAAGCTTGGAAAAATGGCTCATCACAAGCGACACTGAAATGCTAGTGAAAGGAATGCTGAACACGATTCCAACTGTAACACAATCCAGGATTTCCCTTTTTCCTCGTCACTCTTTATGCGAAACGTCGCTGGCTAAGCGAGACATTTTTTATAATTAATTTTGATCGTTATGAAAGAAGCTCGTTAAGCGAGGTGTCACTGTATTTGGTCCAATTTGGGAAACCAGAGGTCCAATCTGAGAAACTAATTTCCTTAATTGGACTGATGACACAGTTTTTGGAAGCTATTTTTTTCCTACCTTAAAGTAAATTTCAGAAAAACTTATTTATATTGTTCGGCCGGAGATAAATAAACAACAGAAAAATTCTACTATTTTTTTCCCATGAAAATTACTTCTCTATCACTGTACCTTAAAAATGTCCAGATAGTCAAAATTCGGAAACACATTTTGGACCATCTGAAAACGTAACCTTTGAAACGTAAACTTCAGGTATTAAAGAAAACATACCTGCCAAAGATTTCTTTTCACGAAAGCAAGGCAAAACTCTGTAATGTTTCCAACATGTAGGTTTGAAGAACATCGATTGTCAAATTGGCCAAAACTTTTAGTAATTACTAAATATAAGCACTTGAAAAGATCCAAAACGAAGGATTTCAAAGGGAAGTGTACCCTAAAGAATTGCTCATGTGTTGGGAAAAAATTAGGCCTCTGTTAATGAATTTCAACCATACTTTGCAATTTCAATTGTGTTAAAAAGTCTTTTCAAATGCAGAAAATCTTCAGCCAAACATTTAAACCAAATAGACTTATGCCTCACGATTTATAAAATTATTAGATTTGGACCCCGCGGTCTTAGAAATATTTAACATTTAATCTCTAAAATAGTGACAAAAAATTAGAAATGTTTTCTTAATTATATCATCCTTTTAATTCTCCCCAGTGACCTTATGTGTACAAAGCTCGACACGAATAGCCGAGATGTAATTATATTAAGTTATGAGGAAACTTAACCACTAGAATAAAACAGACCAACATTTATTTTTCAATCGCCGGTACCTTGTAAAGTGAAAAAAAATCAAGATTCTCTACCGAGTATGACGATGAAATGATTAAAGTTTGTTTAAAATAACTTTCGAGGCTTCCAGATAATTGCTGCCTGTCAGATGATGAATCAGGTATTTATAAATTAAGAGATATTTATATGTAGTGGAATCGCCTATATATGATAATATGCATAACATTTTAAAATATTGCAGAGAATATCCTGATTACCTGAAATAAAGGTGCTACAATTGCGTTTATTATGTGAAAAAAATGAAAATGTTAGATTCAATTCACTTAAAAATAGAAATCGAAAAATATTCTGTGTCTATTCAGTAAAGGCATTTCAATAGGAAAATTTCTCCCATAACTGAAATCTCATTAGTTAATTTTTATTAATATCACCACTTTTTTCAAAAAGGAAATGAATTTATATAAATATGAGAATTGTTATACGTTAAATAATCGCCTGCAAATTTTTCTCGTCAAGAACGCACTTAGTTTCGAACTGAGTGCAGACATTGTCGTATGATCTTGGTAGTTATTGATGGCGACCCTGCTTTGAACTTTCATATTTCTGGAGAATGGAGTAAGGTTGCGTCTGAGTACTCTAGCGCTATAGCTGATTATCGCACTGATGGCCGGGCCCGTGCAGAAACTGGTTTAAATGGAATTATTGTACAAATTATCACAAGCATTATTTAAACATTCAGACTTTTTTTTATAAGAATATTATAAATCAATATATAAAGATATAAAACAAAGTATCTATTCCTCCAACAACAAAACCACTTCAAGAATTATGTTATTCTAATCGATACTGAACGAACTCTTGAACCAACCATAAAGGAATATTTTTTACCACATTTTAGCAGTAAGACCAACCATGTAATTCGAGGGACCATCCAGAAACGTTTGAAGAATACTTGGGCTTTCACAGTTCAATCAAACGTTTGTTTGGTGCGCTCAATACGTAAGCATTTTCGTAAAAAATTATACCCATTTGGGAAGAGAAGTATGAATCCCAAACTTTGGCATGAGTAATACGTAACTGAACGAGAAGTATTAA